>JAPMLY010001126.1:67500-139551 GCA_026401115.1 Tetraselmis chui | reverse complement strand
ACGGGAACTTGGACATGGAAAAAAGGGGGGAAACCAAGAGGGCAAGAATGACAACAGGGTAACGGAATCCAAAGCACAGCAAAGGGAAGCACTACATTGTGCACAAATCTAGCAGACTAAAAAAATCCCGCGGACATAGGCCTGCATGCTTTCCCCTTTTTCCTGGTTGGTGGTTCCCACTACTTTTCTTGTAAATAATTGTACGGGCTCCTGGTGCTTGACCCCCATCGACAGGAGTAGCGTGCGCTGGCGGGATCGATGGACGGAACAGGGCACCGTACTAGTACAGCAGCGAGGCGTCGTCGCTTGGACAGTACGACCGGCGTCGGATGCCGTAACGACTTGCTGATCTCCCAGGGCTGCTGCACTACGCGTCAACCCCACTTCCAGTGTGCTTGGCGTCCTAGTTGCGCATCTTCAGTGGCGGGCCACTTATCCTTATGAAGCGTGGCCGCGAGGTGTGTCCCCATGCGGCAGAAGTGGCACCAATTGTGAGCTCGCAGGCCGCCGGCAAGTCGGGCTGTCGTCCGAGAAATTCTCCATCTTTGCCGGCCGAGAAGACAAGCGCGCTCGCTAGTAAAGGCAGTGGGGGCAACACCATGAAAGGATTTGGTCGGATGGTGCGAGGCCTCTTGGGCACGGAGGATACTCCGGGGAACAAGACTGAGCAATGGGCGCTTGTGGCAGAGTACGCGACAAGCAAGTCGGAGCGTCTGAGGCACCTCAAGGAAAACCCGAAGCGTGGCCTGAAGGAGGGTTCCAACCTCAAGCTAGACATCATATCTGATGGCTTCGAATCTGACCATAGGCGCATCCTGAAAGTGATTCTGGGTGGCCTGATAGTTGTCAACCCTTTTTTGCATTTCGCGATGAATAACTGCGGCGTTCGGAGTAGTAACGATGCTCAGCGCTTGTTCGGGATTCTCATGGACGGCTTATGGAAAGGGGAAAGCGGACACGGCGGCACCGTTACCCAGTTCTTTCAACCTGACAAGAAAAGTTTCACCCCCACCGCCGAATTTCTCAAGATGAACGAGAAGAAAAAACTTGTTTTTTGCCGCAATATTCGGCGCGACCCTGTCACCGGGAAGGTCGTGTTGGACAAGGGAAGCCCGCCGCCCTTCAACCCAGTCTTTTACTGGGCGCTTGAGGAAGGCCGGCACCCCGACCTCTCCAAGGCATGTTATGCCGTTGCATGCTTGGGCTTAGTCTATCTTCCCCCACTCTCATGCCCCCCCCCCCCCCCCCCCCCCCCCCCCCCCCCCCCCCCCCCCCTCTCTCTCTCTCCGTTTCCCTCTCACATACACACAGACACAAACACAGACACAAACACAGACACACACACACACACACACACACACACACACACACACGCACACACACGCACACAATTAGCCAGCCTACGCCCGTAGGCCCCTGTACATAGCCGCAATGGGGTCCGATTTTTTCGAGGACGTTCCACATAAGATTGCCCGTAACCAACAGAGACATCGTGTGATTGTATACCCAGGAAATGAAGGGCAGCAGCAAGCCTCCGCCAGTGAACGATGAGAAGTCGCCAACCGATGAGGATTATTTTGCTGAGCAGAAGGATTTTGGCGGCTCAGAGAGTGTAGCACTTGAGCCGGAAGCGCACGTGGCGGTGAGCTCCTTCCTTGCCTCTACTCCCCAATGCCTCCATCTACTTCACACCCACAACCCTTCAGTTAAACTTGCCATACGTGTGGTATGCCCGGGGGGGTGGAGTTGGTGCATTGACATCGGCTGCGGTGCGCAGGAGGCCTTGGTCGTGGACGACCCTGAGTTTTTTGAGTTTTGTCAGGCACTGCCGTCCATCTTATCCGACCACGACGACCTCTTGTGCATGTCCCTGGAGTCGTGGCACTAGCACCCTGGTACCTTCCAAAATCGAGCCCACTGTCTACGAATGGACGAAGCCTCTCCAGCACGCGAACCACAGCACCCCAGTCAGTCAGTTGTTCACTTCAGCTCTTCATTGAGACCAAGTATTTGTTTTTGTAGCAACACCTCCAATGTACCCTTACCTCCCAAGACGACCAACAGATCGCCAGTTGCGCAGCCAGTTAGCTGTGCTTGTACCCCTAGCTCCGTTGCCATTCTCGCGGAGCCCTGACCCCGCCAGCCGTCCACAAATTGTTATGGCGACTGAGCGCAAGACTATCCAAAATTCTGCAAGATCACTGTTATTGTTTTATATAAAAATATGCAAAAAAAGAAACCACACCAAGGCGTATGCGGCTGTTCGGCCCCACCAGCAGAAGCGGACTTGAGCAGTGGCTGAATGACACCGGCATTCCTCCCTCCCTCCTTTCATATACGTAGTTGCTTGTAAATTATTTTTTCTTTAAAGCGGTTGCCGTATTCCATACACACAATGGAGCTGCAGCAATATCCCCTGGGAATGACTGCCCCCCCTCTCCCTCCGCTTTCCAGAAAAAAATGAAACCCCACTCATTTGCCTCGCTGGTGGTGCCATCTTATTTTGCTTCCCATACAGCAGCTCCGTCCTACACCACTCTCCTACCTAACCCAGTCTAACGGGCTACATATCCACGGCAATGAGGGTGGCAAGTCGCCCCACATGCGCGCGATCCACAGGGGCTGACAATCCGTCCTTAGTGTGCCCCCCCCTACCTAGCCCCCCCGCACCACAAATCGCAATAGCTCGCAGTGATGATTTGCGCCCTTTGTGTGTGGTGGGGGGCTACAGGATGATGTTGAGGTTGCGCTTGCCCGAGAGGCGGAGCTGCGTCGCGCCTTCCTGCATTCGCGAAATGTTGCGCGTGGACAGGACACTCCACGACTGCCGCTCGTACTTGCGCATGGAGAGCGTGGTCAGCTTTGGCAACGCCATGATCTCCTTGGGGTACTCCTCCACCTGCAAGTCGTCGTTGTGGTCCAGCGCGAGGATCTGTAGGTTGCGGCAAGCCGCGAGCTTGACCGCCAAGCGTGGGAGGCTGAGGATGTGGGTGTCACTGAGCACCAGACTCTGCAGGCTGCAGCACAGCCCAATCTCACTGGGCACCGAGTCGTCAAAGATGGCGTAGCCGCCCTCCATGTTCATGTGCTGTAGGTTGCTCAGGTGCCCTATCTCCGCGGGCAGTGCGCTCATCTGCGTGCAGAAACTCAGGTTGAGGCTCACCAACTGCGCCAGGCTCTTGATTTCCGGCGGCAGCGCCCCCAGACTGCTACTGCCCGTCAGACTGAGGGTCTGCAGGCTGGTGAGGTTGGCGATGGCGGGTGGGAGGCTCTGCATGCCGCTGCATCGGTCCACCTCCAGCATGGTGAGCTTGTCGAGGTTGAAGAGCGCAGGGGGGAGGGCCTCCAGGTGGGTGTCGAAGCCGAGGCTCAGCCGGGTTAGCTTGCTGCACTCGCCCAGCCGGTGCAGGTTGACAAGCTTTATGCTTCCCTCATTGATGTCCAGGCTCAGCTCGTCCCGCTTCAGCCGCAGGCTGCGCAGCTGCTTCAGCGGCGCCAGCATCGCGCAGTCCAGCTCCACATTGCCCAAGTCCGCATGCAGGAGCTCTAGACTGTCCGAGCGGCACACCTCGCGGATGACATCCGAAGTGGTAATCTCCCCGCTCACGCGTAGCACCAGCTGACGGAGCCCCGTCCGCATTTGTCCGAGCATCCAGATCAGGTCGGTGGCTGTCATGTCGGTAGAGCGGATGCGAACGGGGCGGCCCGTCGTGGCCCCCGGAGCCTCAGCGCGCCTCGCCTCGCCGCTGGCGATGGGGTGGCCATCGTAAGAGGCGGGCGTGAGGTTGAGAGCGAGGCAGGAGAGAAGAAGCGTGTGGATGTGAGGCATGTGGGGCCCTAGGCCGCGAAGGATTTTGGCCTTGGAGAGCGAGCTTGACGCGAGCCAGTGGTCCTCGCGGCCGTCCATCGCCCAGAAGCGCTCCGGCCGACTGCGCAGCCGCCTCGCGACCGCGCTGTTCTCAAATGGGCACACCTCCACACTCTCCCACATATCCTCGCACGTCTCCACCGCCGCCTTCCACCGCTTGCACACGCATGGCACAACGGTGCGCCACTCACTGGTGCTCAGCATCTGCAGGATGGACACCAGCAAGTCCTCGCTTAAACCAAAGATTGGCGTCGTGGCCAGCGTCGCCGAATCCAACATCTCCACCTCTTCCTCCTCAATCTCGACGCCCGCCATCTTGCCCGCCCATGTCCCGCTGGTGCTCAAGCAGTCGCTCTGGAGCCTCGCCACTCGCCTGGCAGGCGACCCGTCAGGCCCCCTCCTTACATTCCTATGGCTCCCACTGGCAGTGGGCCCATACGCCTTCGCCGTCTGACTCCCCCGCTGACAGAAGGGTTTCCCCCCACTCGACTCCCCACCACAGCTTCCCGCATGATCCGCTTCGTCCACCTCCCCTTCCCCCTCCCCCATCACTCCTATCCACTCTTGCTGCTCCCCAGACTGCGCGGCACCTGCGCTGCAAAGGTGATGATTATGCCCCGGCAGAGTAGCTTTGCACGGCGGTTCCACCTCACCGCCACTGCTGCACTGCGCGACGATCTCTCCTTCCCCCTCCTCCGCATGTTCCCTCCTCATCTCATCCACATTGAGACTTTCAAGTGCGAGGGGGTCGGGGTTAGCGGACGGCACGCGGGCGGGGTTGCTGTCGCTGCTGTCGCCGCAGGAGCCGCAGGACCCCGACTTGCTCAGATTGGATTCGCATGAGCCACGCACTTGCCCCATCTCTGCCCCTGCCTCCACAGGTGGCGGGATCAACATCGGGTTGTACAGTGGCTGAGATAATACTCGTCGCTGCTGCTGCTGCTCCACGTAGCGCTGCTGTTGCTGCTGTTGATACAACTGCGCCTGGTAAAAGTGTCTCGAGTACGCCTGAGAGAGGGAGATGAAACAGGCACAGAGGTGAGAAACGGCCAGGTTTCAAACGGGTGGGAGTCTGACCCCACTGGTTGTTTTTCCTGCCTTTCAAGCTCATCTTTTCTATATTCGAAAAAAACGTTCCGACCCCGCCGACATAGCGATACACCGAGCAAGCAAGCCCCCAGGCCACTAATTGTATCGACGACGTCATCGTGTTATGCGCGCCTGCCATTAACACTACTCCTGAAACTATGTTATCGAATCGGAAGTCGACCCGTTTACGAGGGTATTTACTCGCTCGAGTTATCGGGGGAGCTTCGTCTGGGTGTCACTCCGTGCGCACTGCGGCGGCTTTTCGTTTGCTCGTCTATCGCAGCACAAGTCCTTCGAGGGTGTGCCACTCGTCGGGGTATGCTCACGTTCTTGAGATAATTAATCACTGTGAATCAGATACAGCTGCTCGACAATACTGCATTCTGCGACAGTTACCCGTATCGGTATAGCCGATATGAAATTCAGTGATAGAGCGTCTTCCGCATCAAAGATTGCCCCAACGCGTGGAGACAAAACACGACGCATATGAAACAATCCAAAAAACAAGAATCCAACTTGTGAAATATGTTCCGTACCTCGGCAGCAGCTCGTTCTTGTTGCTGCTGTACCGCTAGTAATTGTTGTGATGAAGGTGGCATGGTCAAGTCAGCGTCGACCGGGACAAAGTTTGCCAGGGCTTCCTGCTGCCGCAGCCACGCGTGCTGCTGCGCCACCGCTACTGACTGCTGTACCAGCGGCATTGGCGCCGGCTGAAGGGTCGGGCTCGCTGCCATTGAGCGCATACAAGTCCAGTGTAACGGTGGCGTTGCTTGCGGTGAAAATCTAACCCGTGCGGGACTGGCTTGTGTTGCTGCACCTGGCATTGCAGGCGCCGCGAGTGTTGTCACTATCGCTTGCCGGGCCTTGACTACTGCGGACGGACCGCCGTTCTCATACTCGTACACTGCAGGGGTTGCCGTCATTTTCCGTTGCTGACTGGCGACCAGGCCAGCCAGCTGCTGCTCCTGGATTCCCGTCTCTTCGCGCCAGTGGTGCTTCAATGCTGTAAACGGCACAGGTGCATCGACATATTGCGCCGGCACTGGCCGCGCTTTATTCTGCTGGCCGGCAACTCTGTCCGGCGGCAGTACCGCATCGGCTCCTCCGCCTCGGCCCAACCCCGGCTGTGTCAAGTTTTTCCAAGAGTCGCGGTTTGAGCCTCTATTGCTTTGCCTTTGCGTGATATTCCCTCCGCACTTCATTTTATGTTGACGCTGCCCGCCGCCCCTGTCCGCTTGCGTGAGTTGCAGCAAAATCTGTCCTGCCTGTGAGTAATAAACAAAGCAAATAAAAACACAGTGTCTCAAGAATTTAGTCAATTCACAGGCTGAGGTAACAGCGCTGTGCTCAGTTGTAGACAGCCTGACTATCGAAGCCAGGAGATAAAATCGAGAAGGTGGACGTTATACTATGATGAGTGGGCTAGGGTGGTAGTGTTGGGGAGTAGTATGGATGCTTAGTGCGTATTGCGACGCTAGTAGTCATAGTCGCTTAGCCGCTTAGCACCTCGGGATGGTGGTTTGTGGGATTCGGTACTTAATTCCTGAAAAATAATTTGCGCTTTTTGGTTTGAGATACGCAATTTGTGGCTGGAAACGACCCTAGAGGCTGTGCAGCTCGGGGAAGGCAAAATGTGAGCAGATCAGGGGCGTCTACTCCGTTCTTGCTCACCTGTAGTCTCGACAATTATTCCAGAGACTTGAGAAATCCCGGTTATCAAAGGTTGTGGTGGCTGTCAGCCGAGTGAAGAAACCCTCCTAGGCTGTGTCTGGCTGTGTTACGACCGGAGAGACTCGAGCTGGGTATTTAGATAGTCACCCAATCCGCCGTGACCTGTCCATGCTTGCACCTGCAGTCAGCAGTATATCATAACACCGTTTCCCTTTTTGGCTTCCTTTCCGATTGTTTTGCGTGAGACTCTGATGCCTGCGTGTCGAGGCGGTATGTGGGCGTAGTGAGAGTGTGCGGCGGATTTGGTCCGAGGACTGCGCCAAGCTACCGCCTGCTGTTGCGTCGTTGGCCCCTGTTGAAGCTTTACGGGAATGGTAGTTGTACTGAAAAAATCCCAACTATACCCTTACTAGTGAAAAACTCGGTACGGGTAGGGCCAATGAACAGATATTCATGTCACTGATGCATTTCCCCTCATGCGCGTGGGCGCAGATGCAATGAAGCCTTCCGTCCTTATCCGCCACGCAGTTGAGACACTGTGCGACCTTTTTTTAAAGCCAAACATCTTTGGTTGATTTTCAGGCTCTGGCGCGCGCTGCAAGTATCGATTTGTGGCGCACAGCTCATCATCAATAAAATGTCAATCTATCCGCAGTTGATAATCTCCGCTGCTGCGTACAGGTACCTGTAAAATTATCATACTTTTTTACAAGAAAGAGCATACAAGGTACTAAAGTAAAAGCTCTCGGATATACCTCACATTTGTACAGGTACCTCTTAACCTGTACAGCTACCTGCAGGTTCCTTGTTCAGTACTGGTTCAGTTACTACTACCTACAATGTAACGTATATATATGCCTTTATTTACCCGAGGGCACGTTTTGCCAAAGATGTCAGCTTGCTTATAGTTTTTCCAAAAGACCACCACAGGCTTGGCATGGCGGAAGATTAGCGCTATTATGGGTTGGGTGGGTGGGTTACGCGAGCCAGATGGGCGAGCGCAAAGCAGAGAGTGCCAGTGCTCGGGGGTCGCACCGGCTTAAAAGGGCTGTCGCTAGCTAATGTTGCTGGGGGCAAGGCATGGGGCGTTGCGGTAGGCGTTTCTACAATCCTCGAGGGTCCCCTCGAAGACTCGGCAAGACGCACCGCTTTTACAAACACGCTTTACCGTTCAGGTGAGCTTTCTGTTAAATATGTAAGTAAGTTTTGCAAACCTTTGGATTTAAAACAATCTGACTATTTACCCGAGGGCACGTTTTGCCAGTATCTTAAAGGCCGGAGGTTTGCGCAGCCTAGTCTTGATGAAGCGGTCTGGCTGGGACGAGCCAGCCGAAGTACTGCCACGCCGCTGGAGATGGGGTCATGGTGGGGTCGATGTATTTTCCTTCTCTAACAAAACTGTTTTTGGCCCATCCACCCATATATTTGACGACGTGGAGTTGGGCACCGATGCAGCTAGCAACAGAGGAGGCACCTTTACGGAGGCTGTGCGATGTCCATTTGAATCCACTCGGAGGTGTGGCGCCGACGGCGGTGTACGCGTCGAGGAGCCAGACGGAGAGTGTTGCAGCTGCCTGCCAGTCGCTGGAGTTTTCGTAAGGTGCGAAGCTCCACAGTGCGGCTGGGGGGGGGGGGGCTGTTGTAGAATTTCTCGCAATAGGCGGCACGCTGCGTGCAATACCATTCTAGCAGGTTAGCGAGGGTCGGGTTGGCCGCGGTCGGGATAGCCAGGATAGGTTTTTCGGCCGCGCTGCGTCGCTGGTCGCCTTTAGCTTTTCGGATGAATAGCCAAATTTGCCCGGATGGTCGGTCGACAATTAGGTCCTGAGTTAGGCACCGTACTCCAGACTATGCTCTGCAGAAAAACGCATAATTCGTTAAAACAGCCAGTAGCGCTCGAAATTGAGCGACAAGGTGGCGCGAAGGAGGCGTCCATTGGAGGTGCGTGCGGAGTTTGGCGGCTGCGGTTAGTAGCGAAAGTGCTAGCGGGGCTGGCAACGGGAAGCGAGAGTCCGCTGCATGTAGACGCTCATGTCGTATTTCGAGTCCGCGTCGGGCGTCCGCTAAGAGTTCGCCGACCGCGATTGGTTGCTGCTGGTGGTCGCGGAAAAGCTTGTTGATGGCGGAGTAGTACTGATGTAGCGATGTAGCGGCGACTGTGCATGGCAAGCCTAACCAGGCCGTGTAGCGAACGATGGACTGTGTGGTAGCTTGTAGCGGGTGGATGTCCTCCTCGTGGCAAAAAGCTGCGAATTGACGCATGCCGCTGTCGTAGTTCGAGTACGTTGTCGGAGCTAGGGAGGTGCTTAACACGTGCAGCGCAGTGGTTCCGATCTGGTCGATGCCTAATAGCTTGCGAAGGTGTGTGGTCATGGTAGCCGTCCACGGCGCGTGCGCATCGGGTTCTCGTTGTTTATACTGGACCGGGCGCGAGTGCATGGGTGGGAGGCTAGTGCCAGCGCGTAGGTCGGCGATGATGGGGTTGGACGTCCGCAATGTCCACCCTATTGCGTCTCTGCGGGTCTGCGGCCATGCCGCCGTGGTAGTCGAAAGGCCACGATGCTCCATCATGGTCGTCCGACCCCCTCGCGCGAGCCGTGCCGCCCGGGGAGGACCAGGTCGCGCAAGGCGGGGTAGTGGATGGTCTCGGTGGCAATGTTGTGTAAGTCCTGGAACCACGGTTTTTGGGGCCAATACGGTGCGACGACGGTGGCCGCCGCACCCGATTGGCGTAGTTTTGCACAGAGGGCGGGTAGAGCTCACCACGGCGGGTTGCAGTAGTTTGCCTCGCGTTGCCACGCGGTGTCCGGGAGGTGCAAACAGTCGACGTCTTCGCACTTGGGGTCGCGCCATCGGGCGTTCAAACGTGGGAGCTTTGCGTTGTCCATAGACGCGAAGCGATCGATCGAGTGCGGTCCCCACGATGTTTGGAGGTAGCCAAAAATTCGAGGGTTGAGTTGCCAGTCGTCGCGGTAGAGTTCCCGGCTGAGGCTGTCGGCCCATATGCTTGCCGCCGAGCGAATGTGGCGGGGTCGGATGCTGATGTCGTTGACGTCCACGAGGTGCCAGGGCCGGCGTAGTTCGGTCATCATGACGGGGGAACGCGTAGTCAACTTGGACACCGTCGCCGCGACGGCGGTGTTGTCCTCGTGGAGTAGGACGTGTCGTCCTCGTAGCTGCGGTAAAAAGGACTCGATCGCGAGACGCACGGCGCGCGGAGTTCCTTCCATGTGATGTGCTACTGTCGGTCGTCGTCGTACCATAAACCGCGTGCCTGGTAGGCACGGTTATCGTTCAATACGGCCCCCCATCCGTAACCGTTTGAGTCGGCGTGGAGGTACACTGTCTCGATGGGCTTGTAGATAGAGCGGCCGTTGTGTTGGTTGGGGACTGTACGCCACCACTCGAGGTCGCGTTTTAGCTGGTGTGTCATCCGGATACATCCGCGTCATCCTTGCCGAGTAGCATGTACGCAGTGTAGTTCGCGAAGAAATAAGCGGGCAGGCGCGATGGCGAGGTAGAGGAATTGTGCCTTTCCCGCGAATGCCGCGAGTTGTCGTGCGGGTAGCCAACGAGCGGTAGTCGCAGCGCGACCGGGTCTCGCACGACATCTTGAATTCCGCGCAGTAGCTTTTGAGTTCGCGCAGGTCGATAATAAGCCGCCATGTGTTCACATCGGGCTTGGGGACGAGAAACATGCGGGAGACGTAGCGGGTGTTGTAGGCGCGCTCCCAGGATCCGAAGGCTTCGAAGCGGGGTAGCTATGTCGATAGGAAGTCGAGTTGAGGTTGGGTGGCGTCTTTCATGGAGACTCCGTGGTTGAAAGGTCGGGGACGTAGGCCGCTTTTGAACTTGACCCGCACGCCATGGCGGATCCAGCACACGATTCGACCGCTCGCGCCGATAAGCTCCCACTCCCGCCATCTTAGCCGCACGCGGTGACGCATGTAGTTGGATGACGGGGAGCAAGAATCGGCGCGGCGGGTCAAACCATCACTTCTTTGTGGAGGGTTTCGCCCCGTCGATGGGCTTAATTCCGGCCGCTGTTGTTGTTCTTGTTGTTGTTGTTGTCGTTGTTGCTGCTTCTGCTGCGGCCTTGCGTTTGTCGGCAGCCGCCTTCTTGGCCTTGGCGTCATGTCCGGGTGGCTTGTCCGGTGTAGCTCTTGCGAACGCTGCTCCAACAGCTCCTTTGCTGGCGGCATGCAAGCTGACTTCAAGCGTCATGTCGACGAACGCTTGGCGAAGCTCGTCCAATGTGCTTGAGACCGCGGTAGGGCGCGGGCGGCAGAAACGCTCGTGGGCGAGTTCGGCGAACACTCCGTCCGAATCCGAGCTCGTTTGTCCGCCGTTGGTGAGGCGGAGGAAGCCTAGTCGAGTACGGGCGGCCTCCTCCGCTCGGTTTGTGGGTGCGATGACCCCCTCGGATGAGGGTAACGGCTACCGCCTCCTCCGCTCGTAGAGGAGGCCCGGCTGACAGCGCGTCTAGAGCCTCGCCGATTGCCGCGTTGGCGCAACTGTCGAAGAAGGCATATTATCCGATGTGGAGGTACTCGTCTTACCCCGCTTGAGATTTTTTGTCGTTGAGGAAATGGCCGTGTCGTCCGTTAGCGTCCAAAGGCGAGGTTCGTCGATGTCGCGAGGAGGCTGTTCCAAGCCGGCATGGATGACTTTTCCATAGGCGGCAAAGTCGACGAACTCGGGCTCGTGGAGCTCGGGGTCGTCGTTCTGCATGTCGATAGGCGGCTCCGGGGCTGCCTTAACACCCTCTGTCGCAATGGTCGCGGCAGGGGGGAATGGGGGAATGGGGGAATGGGGGGCTGTTGATTCGTTGGCACATGTGGGCCCGTTAAACGTTCGAGCTGGACTAGTAAAGCGGCGTTAGACGCCTGAATCTGCTCAGCAAGTCGGAGTTCGAGAGCCGACACCGCGCTTTGAATCTGTTCGGAAGTACGTTGTTCAATTACAGAGGGGAGAGTGTCAACTCCGGGCGCGGAGGAAGACGGCTTAGGCTGCATGTTGTTGGACGGCGACCTAGAACGTGGGGAAGTGTTTCGTGACGATCGAGTGCTGATGAGACGATGTAAACTGACACCCTGCTCGACAACGAGGGTCGAGACTGCAGTTGCGCGAGCCATATGGGCGAGCGCAAAGCAGAGAGTGCCACTGCTCGGGGTCGCACCGGCTTAAAAGGGCTGTCGCTAGCTAGTGCTGCTGGGGGCAGGGCATGGGGCATTGCGCTTGGCGTTTCCACAATCCTCGAGGATCCCCTCGAGGAATGGGCAAGACGCACCACTTTTACAAAAACGCTTTACCGTTCATGTGAGCGTTTTGTTACATATGTAAGTAAGTTTTGCAAACCTTTCGATTTAACACTATCTGACTATATATCCATTTACAAAGCAACGCGAAAAATAAAAAAAAAATAAAAGCTGCGCAGTGGGGGCTGCATTTGTCAAAAGTTATTTTATTTTAGCAGCCAAGGACAAAGGCCATGTACACGCATATGAAAGAGGAAATCAGGGAGGGTGGGTGGTTTGCTTGAGCTGTTCTCGCGCAAAAGGCAGAAGGTGGTCTAACGCTATGTGCGGCGCGTTATATGTAGGGTGTCTATTTTACTTAGGCAACGCATGTAAAAGTTGGCAAGGACGGTTAGACTTGCGAAGCGTCATGACAACGCGTGTGTGGCAGTTTGTCTTCTCGGAGCTAACCACTTTCACAATATGTTCTTACTTGTTGTTGATACTTTAGGTGGAAGTACGGATAAAGAAAGATGGAAGATGTCTTCACTGTTATACAATATATTTTTGTAAAGCAAAGGATTGGTTTAATGGTTCCGTCATCTCCCTCCACTGCACTAGGCTTAAATTGGTCTAGCCTAGTGTGGCGTTTAGCCTTCGGAAACCTAGCTGCAGACACAATCTACTAGGTGGACGCGCGAGGGGGGAGGGTACGGACGCAGGCCGGACTACCTGACAGGTACCCGGGTACCAGACAGAGAAAAAACCGGGGAAATGAGCGGGAAAATTCAGGTGCGGAGGCAGGAGCGCCAATTTTTTCTATGTCTATGTGTCTCGGTCCCCCCCACCTGCCCTCGAGGTGACGGGGGACCTCAACAAGGAGGACCGTCGCGTCGGCGGATGCGGCGGCGACCTTGGCGGGGCTTACGGGATGGGGCGGCGGGATCGACGAGCGACCACGCGAGCAGGGGTTTTTTGCCAGCCTTTCCCCTCCTATCTTCGGCAAGACCGAAGTCACGCGGGAGCTAGATTAGGCTAGCCCGTCGTCCCTCCCGAACGCCGACCGGCCTCGGCCGGTCGGCACCCCGGTTCGGTGGGAGCGGGCCGAGCATCGTGGAGGTCGAGCAGCAGTTTAGTTTTGCATTTCTCGACAAGTGGATTTATTTTTAGATCTGTTTCTCTTGATTACAAAATTATTACGCTGTTACTGCTTAGGCGGGGGGACTGTGGCAATTACTGCGGTTGCTTACAGTTTTTTAACTCCCGAGGAACATCGACACACATTGCAGATAGGTGTGTCGATAGGTGTACCTGGTCGAAGAGACCCGGGCTAAACTCGCTTATAAGTCATGTATGGCTTGGTAGAGAGGTCCGAGAGACAGCAGTCGGTCCAGTTTGCCGGCACATGTTGTGTTTAATTTTTTGGTTACGTCGCTACTATTTTAGCGCGGGTTCTGATGCGTAATGTACTACCAGTACCTCCCGGTACGTACAGGTACGCACAGTTAATCTAATTAGCCAGACAACGCGCGAAGCGAGGTTTCCAATGCAGAATGTGATTCCCCATACTCGACGAGACACGTCGCAACTCGCAAGTTTGTTGTTGGCGGTTGAAAAGCCCTAGCACCTGACACGTAAGCCAAGCGAGAGCAGGTGCAAGCTAAGGAGGCAAAGAATGTATAAGCCTAGTGCAGTAGAGGGAGGCGACAAAACCATTTAATAATTCCCTTTGTTCGATTACAAAAATCTCCTAAAGTACAAACAATGAGACATCTTCTCATCTCTCTCCATCTTCATTTCCACCTAACAATTGAGCATCGACAGAAGAGAACATAGCATGTTGGGGTTGGGGCCTCCGCGCTTACCCGCCCCCCCCCGCAAGGGTCTCGTCTATCCGGTAGTGGGTATCGAGGAGGGGGGGGTCAGGTCGCCGTAGCCGGTTCCTTCGGGCCGCGGGTGCACGGAAATTAGTCAAAACCCTCCGTACGGGGTTTTCCGGCGGCGCCAACCCGGAGGGTCGTCGTCGCCAGATCTTGTCGCTCCTTCCGTCGCGACATGCCTCCTTGCCGCCCAAGCCTACCCCCCCCTCGGGAGATGTATCTCGTCGGCGTGGCGGCTCGCTAGTGAGCGCCCTACCATGGTGCTGCTCCCCAACTAGCTCGACGCCGGGTACGGACATTTGTTTAATTATCCAAAAAGCCCTCCGTGCAGGGCTTTCCGGCGGCGGCTGATCGTGAGGATCGCCGCCGCCTGACATAGCCGCTCCTCCGCCTGCGACCTGCCACCGGCCTATGCCATGTCTTGCCTCCCCCCCTGAGAAGTGTCGACCGGCACAGGGTTGGTCGGCGGCTAGCGAGCGCCCTTTCCTGGCGCTGCTTCCCGGCTGGCCACCACCGGCTCCAACACCCACCCCCCACCGCAGATCCGGCCGTACCCTCCTCGCAATCAGACGCTCCTGAAGTACAGGTCCCACCCCCTCTAGGTAGGACTGTTCTTAGTAGTATCTGTACGCGAAAAAACATATCAGACGGGCCGAGTGGGAGATCTCGGTGCCAGTATTGCACAGAAATTATTTTTTCAAAAGCCCTATGTACAGGGCTTTCCCGACAGCTGCTGATCCCGCGGATCGAGCTGTCGGCCCTCTTAGCCCCCTACCGTGCCAGGCCTGGCACGGCTACGGGGTTTCCAGCGCCCACCACGGGGAGGTGAGGGGATGCCGACGGGCCTGCGAGCGCACCCCCCTCCGGGGCCGCCGCCGCTGCGCCGCCGGCGGGCGCCGCGACGTAACCAAGTTGTACGTCCTTCCGATGGAAAAGCACGAATTGGATTTAGTAACGAGTAAATGTACAATGGCATGTAATGTATTGTTACATGATAGTACTCGTCACACTAGCTAGCTTGCATGTGTTCTCGTATGCCCCCCATGCCACGCCCTAGTGCTCTCGTAACGGTTTAAAAATGACGAGCGACGCGGCTTGTCTGTCTCATGAAATCGTACTAGCGCGTCATGTAACTATTTAGATTAATTGTGCGTATATATACGTACCGGGAGGTATTGGTAGTGCAGTACCAAACAATACCCTCACTGAATTGTGGTGGCGACGTAACCGTGTGGTACGTCCTTCCGATGGAAAAGTACGGATCGAATTAGTAACGAGCACATGTACAATGTCATGTAACGTACCGCTACATGTCAGTGCTCATCACACTCGCACCCTCCCCCTCTTGGCAAATGGATGAGATTGGTTGTGAGGCCAACCTCCACGGTGGTCTTGGCTCCTTTACTGAAGGACTTATATGGACTCATGAATGCGCGCTACATGAGCGTGCATGAAGCAAACGTACGCCTGAGTCCGGGAAAACGTGTGCCACTGGGGCGCCTCCATGAAATTATGTAAAGACGTAGCACGGTGTACATCGTTCAACCGGTGTCATACATGTTGAATATCGTCACCGCTAAAGTGCGTCATGAAGAGCAAGTACTTCCCTTGTCGTCCCGGTATCGACTTCATGCACACATCACACATGTATGAAACTTCAAACTCATCTGCATCACCTATTGGACTCGTAATAGGGACAACATGTCGAAGATAAGTCGTAGAGCAAGGTCTTAGATTGTTGACGTGAAACACCGGGTGTAAGCGATTTTTCGTTGGTAACTTCAATATGTAATTGTGTTTCCCAATTTGCTCCGCGGCTAGTAATTAGTGACAAGGAAGAGATTCGTTGTCACTAATATAACCTTGTCTCCTCGTACGAAGTGCAAGGCTGGCCACGGTTTTGAACGACCTTGCATCTCATCCTCTTGTAAATGTAACACAACAAGCATCAACGTGTGTGCCTCATTGGTAAACCGTGCAAACACGATTAGTATGGAAGGTAACTAACGCAAACGTAGGTACAGTAAGAGTCACGCAAATGGGACAGTCATAGAGACATTGAGACAACTAGCCCGAGGCGTGGTGTCGGGACAACAAAAGTGCGAGAGTTGTAGCCTAGCGACAGCTCTGTACCGAATCAAACATGTTATCGGTATGTCCGATCTAGACATGTACTAATCATATCTAGAATAGCTTAAATTAACTATCTGCAACTAGTAACTAGAAAGTATAACTTACAACACTCATGTAATAATTTCAACCGCTATGATGCGTCTTGCGAGACTGGAATTGAAGATCGCATGCTGAACAAAAGGTCAAGTGGCTCCTATGGCGAGAAACCAAAATCAGCCTCGAAGGGAGTGTACTTAATTCCGAGCGCGCGAGTAACGTTGTACGCGAACTCCGCTTGAAGCAACAAGTATGTTCATTTCGATCCATCGTAGCAACTAAAGCAACGCAAAAGTTGTTGAAACGTGTTGTTGACGCGCTCCTTTAGTCCGTCCATTTAAAGTGTCGATAGGAAGACATGTTCAGTCGCGTTCCCTTGCGTCTCCTATGCGTATGTCATAAGCCACAAACGAATTTCATGTCGCGGACACTATCCAGCACTCGAGGCAGTCCGTGTAGTCGATAGACTCTCTATAAAAGCAAACTTGCATTTTCCTATGCTTTTATGCTCTTTGTACACGGCAGAAAATGGGCCATTCGAGTCAGCTGGTCGACTACATTCAACACATTGTCAAAGCCATAGCTCAAAGGCAAATGTGTCAAGTAGTCAAGCTTCCCTATGTGCCACGGTCTAGGAAAAGAGAACATGAAAAGGGAAAAGAGTCGCTGCCATATGTGCTTGAATCTTAGCTCGTCAACACACGACGCAGCGCTCACAGTAGTCTTTCATCTCTTGGCGAACTCGTTTCCATTAGAATATGTTTGCGCTTTGGCAAGAGTACATACAACTCCAATGTGACCACCATACTGACGACATGTCGTGCAGCTAAGAGATAAATCTCAGTCGGAGCTCAGACTTCCGCGGGACACAAGGGCGATCGAGACGCCAAAAGTACCAAGATGTGGCTTTTGCGTGATTGTCTTTTGTCCACTCACCCTCGTCCCCATAAAACGAGTCTTGGGAGTACCCCTCGCGAATGAGATCAACGAGCTCAGTGCTCAACAACAACACGTTAACAACCAATGACTTTGATTTATTTGCGCGTCTTCTGGGACTTCCATCGTAAATGTGCATCTCATGGAACCTCGCCATCCCAAAATACTGGAATTGTGGTATGAGGTATGAGGTCCGGTCTCATACTTAATGGATCTGCTTTGTTCAAGGCGGTTTTGCGATACGCACGCGTCATCGTGCCCACAAACGGTTGCAAGTCCCCCATGTACTGCATGTGCCGCGTGGTTAGCGTGTTGTTCGGTTACTCGAGCGGATGTCGTAGTGTGTCGTGGTATGTCACGACAAGGAACTTAGAGGACGCTTGAATGTACTACCTCCAATGCTACACCGCCTCACATAATGTCAAAGCCTCCAAGGCATACGCATAGTAATTGTTGCCGCGCTAAGCTGGATTCGGCTTACTCGCCCAATGAGAAATTGCGTGAAGTCCTCCTCCTTGGTCTTGCAACACGACGGTTGCAATCCTCACTGTCGAAGCACATGTAGCCACGGTGAACATGGCGTTCGAGCTAACCTCCGGAAGAATCAGACATGGCGCGGATATGAGCCGTAAACTTTAGAGTATCAAATGCTTTAAAATAAGCATATGTCAGCGCAACCTTGTGTGGCTAGGACTTCCGCAATAAGTCCGTCAATGTCGCAGTAGGCCGTAAGGTCGCTAAACTGATGGATGAACTTGGCGTAGAAGTTGCAGAATTGCACGAAACTGCGAACCTCCTTCTGCGTCGTAGGCAATAGCCATTATGCAACGGCCTCGACTTTTGTGGTCGAAACATAAATTTTACCGGGAGACAAAGTGCAACCCAAGTACCCAATCTCTTGAAGACCGAAGAAGCATTTCTAAAGACGCAACTTCAAGCCCTCCTCTCTGAATAGATATAGCAACAAACGGAAGTGCTTAATCTGTTCCTCAAGGGCGCGGCTGTAGACAAAAACGTCGTCGAGGTAAACCGTCACGACCTTATGTTAAAAGTCGTTCCTCATTTGCTAGAAGGTGGCGGGGGTATTGCATAGTCTAAACGACATGGCGACCTACTCCATCAAACCATTACGTGTTTGAATGCAGTCCAACGGCCACATGGCCGGTAACTACCCAACCATGTCTGGCCTAAGACATGACCGCCACAACAGCGCGCTACAACTCCTACTCTCCCTACTGGAACACCACAATGGCGAACGATGGGAGACAATCACTACAGACTTCGGTAATAAACCCATCAAATCATTCACTATTGTGAGATCCCTATGATGGACAGGATAATGGACACATCTGAACGCTGGACTCCGGGGGAGTCTTGGCCCTCCATCTATATGTGTTTGCTATAGGTGTTCGCAGTGTGTGCACGATGCGATGCGATGGGTTCATATGCACAACATGTCCCTATCGGGTACCGACTTTTGGCGGTACTTGGATAAGGCGTAAAGCTCCGTTCCGGGAAGCGGCGGTTCTAAACCCTTTCATGCCATTCCGTGTGTTCATGGATTAACAACTTCCCCCGCACCCACCCACACCCCTCCTGACTGCCATCCACATCACCCCACCCACATGCCCACCCGCCTTGTTGCTGCTAACGAAGGTCTCTCGCCCGACTCCCTAACCTCGTGCCCAGCCATCCTCCCCCCCGAGACCCCCCCCCCCGCGCGCGCGCTACGACTCCCCGCGCACAAACCCGACTTTATCCGCCTCCTCGAACCTCGATTCGACGGTCACAAAAACGGTCGCCGCCGATACTCATCCATTAAAAGATTCAGATAGGAGAATGGAAATACTGCACGGACCACAACCTCTCCCAAAAGCCCAATTGATTCGTGCCAAATACACACCCCTCGCAAATGCCATCCGCAGCCACTGGCCAGGTCCCGATGTAGACATCCCCCCATCGTCATGAGCCGCACGGGTACACCGCACTCATCCACCATCGCAAGTCTCACCTCTCTCCTCACACTCCGCACAGACCCTCCGGACAAACTCATCTCCAAAACACGACTCGACACGTCTCGCATCCTTGCACAACTCCACACGCACACTGTCCAATGGCTACATCATCTCCTACTTGTTTACCGCATCAAATCCCGCACGACCTCTCGCCGCGCCTCGACACAATGCACCTACGCACGCCCCTGATTGTACGCAGCCATCACCCCGCATCGCACACTCCCCGGGGGGGATAAAACCCCCGAACACCCTTGGAGAGGTTGGATGTATGAGGCTCACGGTTCAGCCTTGACTTGTAAGTTTCCTGCATGGCATAGTTGGGAGGGCCCAAAGACAACAACCGACGCATACGGTATTTGTTGTAAACCGGCGCATACGGTACATGTTGTAAACAATTTCAATTTCATTTCAACTTCAATTTGAATGCAGTCTTGTGAACGTCCTCCTCACGCGCGCTAACTTGCCAAAAACCAGAAGCTAGGCCGAGGTGGGTGTAAAAGTTTGCGTCCTTCAGTTCATCGAGAGTGTGGTCCACACGCGGAAGTGGGTAGGCGTCCTTACGCATAACCTTATACATGCCACGGTAGTCAATGGAGAGTTGCAGCGAGCCATAAGCATCACGTACAAAAATAAATGGCGAGCCGAACTCATTATGAGTGGGACGAATTATGCCAGCATCCAATGTGTCTTTGAGCTGTCGATTAAGTTCAACGCGCTCTAAGGATGACAATTTGTTGAGACGCTGACATTTCATCGGGCGAGTTATTTTAATGGGATGATCCCACTATCGGCTTACATGCGACTAGTCTACTAGCTGCAGTAACTCCGGGAAGTCATGGTATAGAAACGAACGAAACTTTTTACGTTGTTCTGCAATAGTCTCTTCGCCAATGTGAAAATCTGCCGGATGCTGCGGTGTTGGCGTGACGTGAATCGCGTGAAACTCAGCGTTGCGTCCCCTTCTTCGGTACGTCATGCGCATGAGGTTATGAACCTCACCAGACGGCATTAGACACTCAGAGCGTCTATTCTCCGTCTGAATCTCGATTGATGTACTGTCCATTAGCGTGTCGTGCCGATCTATAGATAAGCTTGCTCGTCATCCAACCATGTCAGCCGCAGGTAAATTATGATTTTGTGTAGTTGAAAAACTATGAGTTTTGCTGCGCGGGCTTTGAGGGAGGGAAGGCAATATCCAAGATCGGCTGTGCGGCGGTGAAGGGCAGTGCGGAGGAGGTTACGCACCGAGGAGAAGGTGGAGCGAAGTGCCCGGCAGATTTGGCCCTCGAGGGTGTCGAGCTAGGAATCGCTGAAGAAACGGAGCTGGAGAGTGAAGTGTTTCCCAATGAGGTGTCCGCGGATGACGCGTATTCCGTGGGATTATGTGAGCACGGAAGTGGATAAGGCATTGATGATGGCTGTGGTCGTGCGTAATAGTTCTCGCCATTGCTTGGTGAAGGTGAGGGTGGTGTTGAGTTCATCCTAAGGATCAGGTAGGACACCGAGGGGTCGATGGAGGGGATGGGTGAGTTGTACTTGTTAATGGTAACGAGCTGTTTGTGTAGGGGTGATGCGAGGAGGGTGCGGTTGGCTAGGGAAAGGGCGTTGCCTTTGCTCCATGATTATGCAGCACTTTCGAACGCTAACAGTCACACATGTGTAAGCGCGAAAGAGGGAGAGCTTTCGGAGCTAGATGGTCATGTTGGTGGGAGAGCCCGTTACGAGGCTGAGGTCGTCGGCGAATCCGTGGCCGGGGTAGGTCGCCGTGAGCTCTGTGGGGTCAGCATTAGTGGTGGGGGCACCGGGACGATAGCCTCGGCTACCGACCGTGAGCCGTCGGAGGAGTGGTTCGAGGAAGAGGGTTAATGGGATGGGCAGGGATGTTTCCCTTTAGAGTGCCGCGGTTGATGTCGATAGAAGTGGTGGAGCCGTAGGGGGTGATATAGTCGGTGGTAGAGACACCATAGAGTTGTTCGCATGTGTCGACAAAAATGGAGGGCATTCCGAGTTGGCGTATGTGCTTGAACATGATGCGGTGATCGGGCGGCGTTGAAAGCGTCTTTGAAGTCCGCGTACATTCTGTAGATGTCTTTGTCTATATTTTTGCGTCCTCCATCATCATGATGACGGAGGCGAGGGTATCGTGGATGTTGCGAAGGAGTCGGAACACGTCTTGCTGCTCGGTGAGGATGCCGTAGGTTTCTGCATACTTAGAGCATGCGTCTTTGATAGGTGCAATCCAAAGTTTGAGCAAGTTGATCATGAGGGCAATGGGGCGGTAGTTGTCGAGGAGATTCGAGTCACCTTTTGTGTTATAAGCAAGTGGTGCTGTGGCACCATTCCGGGGGGGGGGGGTATAAGTCTTGAGTGCGAGGAGGGAGAGGAGGGAGAAGAGGGCAGAGCGGGTCGCATTGGGTAGGAATTCATGATTTCGTTGGGGATGCCATCGGGGCCAGGGGCTTTGCCAGTGCCTAGCGAATTGACCGTTTTATCGCATGTATCTCAAGTTATCATGTCGGCGAGGGTGAGGGAGGGGTCACCGCGGAGCTCGATGCCGATTGGGTCGGGGTTGTCGGAGCTTTCCCACGGAGGGATGGGAAGCTCGGGCGGGGTGGCGCGGGTAAGTTCCTTGTCGAAGTGTTAGTGGACTACGGCTACAACTTCGTGCTGGGAGTCTCCATTTGTTGTGTCGGGACGGGTGACTTTGTGGAGGGTCGTGGTGACACTGCTATGGAGGAGGAGGCCGCTTTTAATTTTGAAGAGGCGGTGGTAAGATTTCGGGTTAAAGTCATAAGCTGTGTTGGCGCGGGAATTTTTTTAATTTATCCGTGGTGGCAGCGTGGAGGAGGTGGCGGATGCATTCTTGATAGTTGTGTTTAAAGGTAGTTGGGGTCATGTTATCGGTCGTATGTAGGAGAGACTGTGCTAAGGTGAGGGGACCGCGTTCAGTGCTGCAGCGACGGAGGGTTTTAACGAGTTCACGGGATATTTTAGTGAGCCAAGTGGTGTCTCGGAAGATGTCGGGGGTCGCGGTTTCTTCGGGGGGAGTTGGGGCTAGTTGATGGCAGCATAGTCCATATGATTAAAGTGAAGGGTGGTAAATTGCGAGGATGTGTTGAGGTCGTCTGTGGAAGCTGTTGTTGCGGGTGTGTTGAGTATGGCAGCGTGGAGGGAGGCGGTTTGGTTGATGAGGTCGGGTGTGTTGGTTCGGTATTTGTTTCCGTGTTGATGAGTGAGGGGGAGCTTGAAGTTGTACTTGCGGGTGAATCGTGGTTTGTGTGAGGAGTAGTCGGGTGTGGGGGTTCGAGCGATTAGGGAAGAGGGAGCTGGGATATCGAAGTGGACGCCCGCCGAGTGGTCGGTGAAGTGGGAAGGGGAGGGGAAAACAGAGATGGCGGGTGGGGAGGGTGTGAGGGGGAGGAGGGGTTGGAGAGCCAGTGATCTATACAACCCCGCTCCGGGGGAAGGTAGGGATAGGGGGGTGGGGTGGGTGGAGGTGGGACAAGAGGAGGGATGTGAGGGCGGGGTGTCAAGTACATGGGTGTGTGGTGGTTTGAAAGTCGCCTCCCCATATAACGCGGTGGTAAGGATAGTCGTCGGCAAGTCTCAGGCCCCATGCGGCGACTTTTGTATGTAAGCGGGTTAAGCGGGTGATGTGGAGTTGGGGCATGTCGACCCCGAGGATGAGGTACGGGGTGCCAAAGTGGGGGATGAGAGATAAGCCCGTTATGTGGGGGGTGAGGTGTGGGGGGGGGGGGGATAGGACTGTAGCGGAGTGATACTTCCACAGAATGTTCGCTCTCAATAACTGCCTCCTTATAAAAATACCCCTTGCGTTTTGATTTTTGGAATTTCCGTATTGATCCAATTCGATTTTTTAAAACAATTGCCATCATTGAGAGCCACATCTTGAAGGAAGGTGTCCCTTTTTTACTGTACTCGGCAAATCAACGATAAAGATCGGTTCGTACTCCATTCAAGACACTTAGAGTATTGTCGCCCTCTAAATGTGAGCTACACAAGCTTGGAAATTTCGCCGGAGTCACACGGCAGACCGTAGTCGGCCTCGAATTCATCCTTTTTACCTCGTTGATAAGCTAGAACCGAAGCGTTCTTCCTTGTCCCCACAGCCACCCGCTTGCGAGTATCACGTTCTACATGTGAGAACATGGGGCATGAATGTGCCTCCTCAACGTCGGTGGACACGATGTCGCCAAGCGGGAAGCGGAATAGCGGATTGCGGCGCATAGCTTACCGACGCCCGGCAGTCCTCTTCTCGGGTGAGATACGGGAAGGAGACACCCGACCGTAGGGCGTCGAAGTCGCGTGTTCACGTCCCGCTTGAGCCTCGGCTCTACGCCTCTCGTTTGCGGCGCGAAGAGCTGACAGGTAGCGGGTTGTAGGCGGTAGCATTTCATTCCGTTGAACCGTGCAGACACGTTCAATATGGAAGGTAACTAACACGTACGTAGTTACAATCAAAGTCACGCAAATAGGACAGTCACATAGGCAACATAAGTGCGAGAGATGTAGCCTAGGGACAACTTTGTACTGAATCAAACAGGGTATCGGTATGTCCGATATAGACATGTACTAATCATATCTAGAATAGCTTACAATAGGTATCTGTAACTGATAACTAGAAGGGACTTCTTACAATAATCCCCACGAAGGCACCTACTAGATGAAGCGTTGCATTGGATCGGTGCCTACCAAGATTGCACTTCGATGTCTTGTAAGGGTAGGTCCTGGTAGAGGTTTGGTGAATATGTCAGCCACCATTTGGTCCGTGGGGAGATACCTCAACTTGATTGTCCCCTGCTCCACGTGGGCCTTAAGGAAGTGCCACTTCATATAGATGTGTGTAGTCTTCTCGCTGATCAAGGCATTGTGGGAGTACTACGCAATGACGCTTTGGTTGTCCTCCCAGATGGTGGTGGTTCCGGTGATGAGGGCGTTGAAGATCTCCCCCATAAGTTAGCGGAGGTGGAGTCCCTCCTTGGTGGCGTCAGCCGCGGAGTAATACTCATCATCACAAGTTGGCCGGGCGACACACGTCTGTTGCATGGACTTGCAGCTAATGGGTCCGCGTCCGAGTGAAAATATATAGCCCGAACGTTACTTGCGAGTGTTGTTGTCGTTGGCTCACTACGCGTCAGCAAAATCAGTGAGTTGGAGACTGTGGTCCGTATACCCCCCCCCCCAACGTTAGGCGCATGTCGACAGTGCCATAGAGGTAGCGAAGGACCTTCTTCATGGCCTTGAGGTGGGCATCCGTTGGGTGGACGTGGGTGGAGCCAAGGATGCTCAACGCCGTGGTAACATCGGGACGCGTGTTGACTGCCGCGTACGGAAGGTTGCCGAGAAGGCTGGGGTAGATTTCCTTAGCCACCCCGGTGAGGGGGTCGAGGGCATGTGCACGAGGCCGGAAAGGAAGCCGGGGTCCATATGGAGGGACGAGGGCATACCGTAGGACATGCCGTACTTGGCGAGGGTGTCGCGCATGTATTTTGAATGGTCCAAGGAAATGGTCCGTGTCGAGCGGTCGCGGGTGATGTGCATATCATGTAGTTTGGAGAGGTCACCCAAGTATTTGATTTTGAGCATGGCGCCAAGACGAGCCTTGAAGGATGTTGCATCGTTGCACGCGGCGGGAATGTCGCCCACGTACATGGCGATCATGGCGAACACGGAGCCGGCGCGGAAGATGTAGATGTAGGTGTCAGAGATGCATTGTTGCCACCCGTTATCGACGAGCCAGGCGGAATGAAGGAACTCGCGAGGGGATTGATTAAGTCCGCACATGCAGCGCTTGAGATAAGATACCTTAGACGTGCCATCTGAAAAACCGAGGAGTTGGCAGATTTACACGTCCTCTTGTATGGGGGCGTAGAGGAACGCAGTGTCGATGTCAAGTTGGCTGAGTATGAGATCACGTGCGGCGGCAACGGCGAGGAAGAGGCGGCGGCTAACCATGCAAATGACGGGGGAGAAGGTTTCTGAATAGTCGAGCTAATCGCGATGGCTGCAGCCTTTGGCGACGAAACGGGCATTGAAGCGGGAGACATCGCCCTTGGTATCAGACTTAACCTTGTACATCCACATGTTATTGACGACCACGCGGTGTGGTGGAAGGTTGACGTGCCGTTGCCCATGAGGGAGGAGTACTCTTGATGCATAGCGGCTTGCCATTTCGGTGCATGGTCGCTCCAGAGAGCAGCCCGATACGATTTCGGTTCAACACAGTCTCCGGCGGAAAGGAGAGCAACGACATGAGGTGCTGCGCCCGACGGGATGTGATGTGGACCAATAATCAAGGCGGGCACGGAGGATTATTGGAAGATGTCCTCTTTGGCTTTGCCTTGTTCTGGGTCACATCATTCCGTGACAAGGACTAGCGTGAAATCGGACACATGTGCCACGAGTTCTCCGAAGCGGAGGGGGTGAGACCTGAGGCGAGAGGGGCGGTCGGCCGCATGAGGGGAATGGGGGGCGGGTAGTGGGATGGGGTCAATGGGAATGGTGTCAAGGGGGTTAGATTTGGCGAGGTGTTTGGTGGGTCGTCGGCGTTTGACGCGTCCGTGATCACCGAGTCAATGGGGAGGCACGCGCCGAAGACCGGAGTGTCTTCTTCGAACACCACATGGACGGATGTAGTGATGCGGCGGGTCTATGGGTTGTAGATACGGTACCCTTGGGCGTCATGTGGGTAGCCAACCAGGACGCCACAAACGGTTTTTCACTTAGTTTCCGATGTAATTTGTCGGGCACTTTGGCGAAAACGGCGCATCCAAAGACGCGGAAATTGGGGGCGTCGGGCGGTGTCGACGTAAAGAGAGTGATGGGAGCGCCACCGGTGAGATCATCTGAGCGGCTGCAGGTACGGTTGCGAAGATACACAACCGTGCTGACAGCGCACGACCACATGAAATTCGGGACCGACATGCTGTGGAGCATCGCGGAGGCGTTGTCCCAGATGGTGCGTCAAGGGCGTTCGGTTTTGCCGAGCATGTGGTGGGCATAGGGGGCCTAGAATTGTTCACCGACGTTCATGCGAGCACACATATGACGGGCCGTTGCAGCCTCAAAGACAGAGTCGGAGTCGAATTTGATGACAGGGGCGAAGGTGCATGATGAATTGTGATGGCGTGCATGCAAATAGCGAATTTCCAAATGACCGCACTCGAGTTCCGAGCTTGTATCGTCCTTGGACTTTAAAAACCGTACCCATATGTAATGTGTGTGGTGGTCGATGACGAGCATGCAATATCGGAGGCCGTTTGGGGATAGGGCATTCATATGACCCATACGTATGAGGATAGGTTCATAAGGGGGTGTGATGGTTTTGTGCATGTAGTGGCGTTGCGGGGTGTAGCAATGGCCTTGTGAAGCAAGCATGAATCGCAAGAAACATTTTTTACATAGCTTGCTAACGCCGGGCTAATCGGGACACCGTGGGTGTGCTGGGCCTGCACGCTATGCATGTTTAGGTGTCCGAACCGGCGGTGCCACAACAATGGGTCGCACTAGGCAGTGAGGGCAACACAAGGACCAGCACTCGGTGGCGAATCCGTTGTGGGAAATTGAAATTGAAATTGTTTACAACAATACCCGTAAGAACCGGCTGCTGTCTCTGGCCCCCCCCTGTGTTGTGCCAATCTGAAGGACTCATAAGCAAGAGGTAGACCGTGAACCACTAATCCCAACCTCTCCAATGGCAGTAACGATACCGTCTTAAACATACCCGTATCCCACCACGTTCTGCGTGGGATCTTGAAAAATGCAGGAAAATGGGAAACTTGGGGACGCCAAGTACTATAATCGACATAACGCCTAGCTGTCACTTCTACGCTCGACAAACATTCGTAATGTACGCCATCCGCCCCAGAAAGGGCGCCAAAGACAGATTGTTACCCGTCGGAGCATATTGTATGGGATATTCTATTAACTACTATTTACGTATTATTACCATATTATCCCGTACTAGCCTGATTATAGTACTTATTAAATGTATCTATTGCGGCTAGTGATCGTGGTCAGCGCTCTACGACTGATGTACATCAGTCATCGCGGATAGCAGCTTCTTTTGTGTATTCGCTTCCCGTCTCTCATCTCGTATCGGAGACAAACCACTAATGACTGATCAACCGTCTCACCACTCCCAATGGATGGCCCTGCGGCAAAGTCTAAGGAAAGTTGTAGGAAGGGCGGTGCCGCTTTCCAGAGACATTGTGACACTGAGCTGGGCCAGTGAGTCGCTTGCGGAGGATCTGGTTCGCTACGTAGATGCGTTCTACGAGGACGAGAACGCGTGTCCAGGCCAACCGGATTGGAATAAGTCCTACGGGCCCAGCCAGTGGAAAGACAAGACCACAACGAAACCCAGGCGCGGGGTCAAGACCAGAGTCAGGTGCTGGCAGTTTAATCTCATCAGGTGAGTTGTACGCCTACAGCCCTGCCCATCAGCAGGCGGTAACTCATTATTATCGTGTTAGAGTAAGCAAATATATTACGGATGCTCGCATGACATCCTTATAGCGGACCACCCTGAAGTGAATAGTAGCACATGCAGTGGTTGCGTTAAGACAGAATAGTGTAGATGTGCGGGATTGAATAATCCTACGTCGGTACAGGGAAGTTTCTCGGCTGGCGAGCTTCCATGACGTTTCGCATGTCGGGAGCCTCGGCTTCAAGAACGTTGTGTGCGTCCCTCGTCGTCAGACCCGCGCGTGAGCATTGTCTTGCTGTCTGCTGTCTTGCTGAATGTGATTTTGCTCAGGGTCGCCTTGCTTGCTGTTGTGGTATGTCATCTGCATCACCGTGCGATGCATATCACGACTTGTCGCGGATATTTATATTATAATTGCCCCCCTGCTACTGCCATTATGGACTTTATTTATATCCAGCCGCTATAAATACTTATCTCCTGTTGCTGTTGATGTCGCGCCAGTCTAATACCGTCTCCGGACAGTAAAAAGGAGAAAGCAGGGGCAATAGCGGTTATGCTGCCCCCTGTGACTGTGGAGGTGCACGCAACTACATATCTAGCCTCTGGGAAGACGGCTTATAGGCTGGCCGTGGTCTTCTCGACCGCTACAGTGATGTCGGCGAGGGGCGCGCACCTGGGGTTCGCGGAAAACACCCAGCCTATGCCGTCGGAAGATGTGTGGTTCTACGGTGGACGTTGGGCAATCCTTCCGCCCTACAATGATTGGGAGGTAATCATATGCTCTTTTTATCCCTTCCCGCTTTCCGTTTATGTCCGACGTCTCCTCGGTGTAGTAGTAGAAGTGGGGTTGTGTACTGGATTATTTTTCTTAATGTGTGTCATCGTCGCTGTATATTTTATATTTAAACCGCCGGCGCGACTCTTCAGGACGTTTGGGTTTTTGCGGGCGTTTGTAGGTACTTTCTCGCTTAGTGATTGCTGTGAACTGCTGCGCAGGCGTATGTAAAATACTGCATTAAAAAACTGGTGCTTAGTGAGGCCTTCAGCGGTTTCTTCACCAAGTCGTTGAGGAAAGTAGTGGCGTCGTGGAAAGCCCCCGACGTCCTTTTCCTGCCCGAGCGTGCAGGGTATCGACGGGAACATCCGAAGCTGACTTACAGCAGGACAGGTTAGTCGCCGCCACCTCACTTATGCAATTGTATTTCTCTGAAAGCCTCCCCCTTCGTAATATTGAGTTATGTTTGATGTCTCTTGTTTTTTGACGTGTACATAATTTTCTTTTCGTAGGCATTCGCGGGGCTCGCGAGGCCGCTGAGCGTCTGCAACGCGTCGCCGCTCGCAAGGAGGCTGCTGCGGTACGCCGGCAAGCAGCGACGGTGGCTATACAACGGGGTGATCCGTTGCAGGAGGAACGGGCAGAGGTGGGGGGGGCTGGTGTGGAGGGAGCTATTTCTGTTTATGAGGGAGCATACGGAGGGGCAACGAGCACGGAAGGTGAGTTGGAGGTCGCCTGCAATAGTCCTGTTCCTTACAGGAACAACATCCCCGGGGAAGAGACAGCAGCGGTAGCAGGCACGGGCATGGAGAGCAGGAGAGGGGAAGGGAGTATTTTGGTGGCACTGCTTCGAGGAGCTGGGGAGTTAAGGGGCAGCAGGAGCGGAGAGCTACAGGAGCAGCTGCTTGGACAGCCTGCCGTGGCAGCAGGAATATTGGAAGCACCAGCACCAGGCGATGGCGTGGAGCCGAAACTGCAGGGGCGCAGGTTGAAGCACACCTCCAAGCGCTCTGCTGGAGGGTCAGCCGGCGAGCGGCAGCTTACAGCTCTAGGGCTGCACGAGGATGTGGCAGCCATCAAGGCTGCCAAAAAACAACATGTAGATCAGCACCGCCCGGCTGCGTCTGTCCCGAGGCGGCCGGATGAGATGCGTAGCCGGGGCGCTATGCTGTAAGGATGGCTCTAGACCGCATGTTGCAGTGACATGCATGTATAGAACCATGATTTATAGTTTTGGAAATAAATGTAAACATTCCTCGAACAACAAAAAAGGAACATGACTTCTAGCATTGCATCATTATTTGTATTCAATAACTGTTTTGATATGATAATATATGTAGTTGTTCACGTTTTTCTGAATGTACGTGATGTTTGAGCAATCAAGATAAGTCGATGTTAGTTGGATCACATGAAAACAAATTGCATGGCATGATGTTTTTTTTTGCACGTGTGTGAATATACATGTTGCTTCAACAAACACGATAGCTCGACGTTAGATGGATTATATGAAACAAGCACTTTTCAGCTGCAAAACAAGTAGCATGGCATGAAAATCTTGTTCGCGTCTATGAATATACATGTTGCTTTAACAAGCGCGGTAGTTCGACGATGTTATAGATATGATATATTATTACAAGTAGCTACAATCTGATGAAGAAAGTGAACATAAAAATGTTCAACTCTGCATTGCACCCCCGCATGATGCGCGCAATCTATGCATGACATTTTACACGCCATCACCCTCTCCATCCATACATCCCATGAGCCGGTTGGAGGTGATGTTCGGGCTCCAGTCGCCCTCATCATCGCTGCTCTCATTGTCATCCTCATCCTCATGTGAGTCATCTGAGTCTGAGTCTGAATTGCTGCACATGTCATCCTCACCTGGAGTGTGCATTGGCACGATGCCAGTCGGCTCTTGCTCCGCCTCCAAAATGTCATCCTCCAAGCGTGACAGTCTGCGGATTAGCTCGTCGTTCAGCCCATCCGGCCTGTTTTGGTGCTCGAACATGACCTGCTCAATCATGGCATCACGCTGTTCCGCTGTTGCCTTGCTGCGGCCAGCATGCAGGCGACGGGGCTTTCTCCATGTCTTTGGAAGCCCCTTCAAATAGAGCAGTTCCTGCCAGATCCGGACGCGACAGAAGACTTGCGCGGCCACGTTGTCGACATGTCGATCGCTGCGTTTCAACGCTGCAAACCGGGTCTCCTGATGGATGGCTTCTGCAGCCTGGCTACAGAACTTATCCAGTGACCCATGCAGCTTGATCAGCTCGTGACAGTGACACTGCATGATATGCATGTACACCGTCACGTGCTTCTCCGATGCCCTCATGATGAAGGTCTCCATGAACTGCTCCGCCTGCTCCCTCACCTCCTCGGCATGGGCATCACGCGACGGCTGATCGTCGGCGCAGCCGACTGTGCCGACGAGATGATGCCAGTAGCAAAACTGACTCCACAGTTGCTTGGACCACTGGTACATGACGCTGTCCTTATCGTCGAAGACTTGGCCCAACAGGGCCTCGTGATGGTCCATGAGGGTGGAGCAGAGCTCCCCATGCCATGACTCCGCTGAAAGGGATGACCCACCCTTAGATCATGCACGCCGCTGACCTGGCTTAGTCCCGGCATTCAGTTTGATCTTCAAGTGTTCCTCAGTCCAGATCAGGATCTGCAACACATCATGGCATTGGATCGCGAAACATGTATCAATAAAAAAGCTTAAATAACATCAACCATGTAAATTTCATGGAATGAAAAAATTCGTGAATACGCTAAAGCATTTATCACATACCTTGTCAAGCTTTTCAGCATCGACATTCTGCGTCACTGTCCATTTGAAAATCTGGGGGATGACGCGCATCTTGCAATGCAGGATGTCGAAGATGTACGACTGGATCTAGAGGCCGAGCAAGGGCTTCAGCATTGTCCCGTAATGCTTCTGGTTGACAGTCCTCCTCATCGTGACGCCGTAGTCATCCGGCCCAGGCTTAGTTTTCCCTGGGAGGGGCAGCCGGTTGGGCTCCTTGTGATCTGGTCCGATCTTCTTCTCACAGGCAGGGCAGCAATAAGATGGGCAGCCATCGTCTACGCAACCTGACGCGCATGATGCTCCAGACTGGCAACCGCAGCTCTCAACACTGGGCTCATGTGCAGGTTTTTCAGGTGGAGTATGGGCCAGCTGGATCTGCTCTTCCAGCGTCCTGGGCGCCATTTTATCCACGGAATGTGTCCGACCAGTCTCAAAGCGCTCTGAAACCTTTAAATGGAGGAGAGCCTTTTTAACCTTGCAATAGATACAGGGGTGGGCACTAGAGCATCCATTCAGACCAATTATCCCGCTCAAAAACTTGAGGTCACCTGCAAATAAGGCACGCAAGGCAAAACCAAACCCCAAATAAACGGCTGCCGAAAAATATAAATAATCATTCAGCAGCATGCTGAGGGGGGATGAGCTCCCACAGGTCGTACGACTAACTGCTGGGGTGATGGGGTCATGGGGTGCTGATGGGTCACCTAAAGCATAAAACAGACTAAAATGACATTGTGATTGTTTTGTTTTAAATTTGAAATTAACAGCTGCGCGCAGAGCAGCTTCATACACACAACACAAAACCAAACCCCAAATAAACGGCACCAAACCATCTAAATAATCATTCAGCAGCATGCTGAGGGGGGATGAGCTCCCACAGGTCGTACGACTAGCTGCTGGGGTGATGGGGTCATGGGGTGCTGATGGGTCACCTAAAGCATAAAACAGACTAAAATGACATTGTGATTGTTTTGTTTTGAATTCGAAATTAACAGCTGCGCGCAGAGCAGCTTCATACACACAACACAAAACCAAACCCCAAATAAACGGCACCAAACCATCTAAATAATCATTCAGCAGCATGGTGAGGGGGGATGAGCTCCCACAGGTCGTACGACTAGCTGCTGGGGTGATGGGGTCATGGGGTGCTGATGGGTCACCTAAAGCATAAAACAGACTAAAATGACATTCTGATTTGCTATATTTTAAATTCGAAATTAACAGCTGCGCGCAGAACAGCTTCATACACACAACACAAAACCAAACCCCAAATAGACGGCACCAAACAATCTAAATAATCATTCAGCAACATGGTGAGGGGGGGTGTTGTGTGAACTATTCAGTAAAGAGCTGCGCAGAGGCGGAGATAGTCACCTCCGAAAGTCACTTTAAAAGTGTACTTGACGCCATCTACCTCCATTCCCTCTTGGGACAGCAGCTGTGCCACCATCGCCGACAGCTGGGGCAGCTTAGTCTGGATGTCCGTGTACTTGTCATCGCCCAAATAGAACGCAAGGAGAGTGCAGTTCTCAACGCTGTTAACACCGCACTCGTTCAGGATCTCCTCGACGGCTGGCTTGTCGTCGGGGTTGAGCTTGGAGTAAATTGTCTTCAGCACCATGGATGTCCCCTGCACTTTGTTTTTTTGAAGATGCCGCATGAATCCCCGAGCAGCTGGATCAGCACCACGTTGTCGGTCGACCCCGGCAGAGTGAAGTCGTAACCTTTGGCGATAAGAGAGCGGATCCGGTTCTCGAGAATAATCTTCGCGTCTCCCATGGCTGCGTGCAAAACTGAGGTGTCGACACCCAGGTCCTTCTTCAAAGCCTCCAGCCGTTTTCGAAGCACTCCCGTCGACTTGAGCTTCGGGAATTTTGTCCCTTCGGGCAAAACGGCACGGATAAGCCCCTCCGCTCCCCGCTTGGAGCACAGCAAGTTCACAGTCGTCTGGTAGTCGCGCCACGACATGTTGCCCTGGACGAAGAGGTCGAGCGACATTTCGTCAAAGTGGTCGGCGATGCAGTCCGCGACCTCCTTCTCCACTCGCTTCAGAACGCTCCGCGGGAGGACCGTCATGAGGTCGAGGCGCGTCTTGTGCCTCGAAATGAATGCACCGAGAACCTTAGCTGGGTACGAAGCCTTGCCTTTCTGGAGCAGCTCGTCGTCCGCATAATTCTCGGCGGCTGAGTCGAGTTTCTCCAGCCAGTTGTCGCCGTAGCGGGCTCGAAACCACTCCGTCAAGTCGTCGACGTCTTTGCCAATCGTCCGTCGACCGGGGTTCTTGTAGTTGATACGCCTCTGTTGCTGCTCCTTTTCTCCGCTGTTTGGAGGGGATGCATGGAAGGACTGCAGCCTGCCGACAGCATCACGCAACGAATCGTGTGCTGACTTGGCCTCATCCCGAAGCCTGTCGTTCTCCGCGAGAGCCCGTTTAGCTGCGTCCACTAGTTGGGCTTTCTCCCGCTCAAACTCCTCGACGAGGGACGCCTTCTCCGTTTTCCGGACGAAGCGATCTTGACGGAGGTTGCCCTTCGCCCTTTGAACCTCGTCCTTCAAATTGATTATCTCCCCGTGCGCGGCAGCGAGCTGCGACCTCAGGGCTGAAATCGTCTGCTGCGCTTGCTGCAGATGGACGGCAAGGGGGTTGCAGCGATTGGGCGGGAATGTTGATGCGACTGCATTAGCGTTACAAGTGCCGCTTGCTAAGCCGACGACACATGGCAAGGCCGCTTCACCATGTGACGGCGCTAACGAGCTAATCGCCGCGCCGATTCGCTGTTCATGCGTCATGCCACTTTGGCGGTCGGCACCCGCTGCGAGGATGCTAGGAGGCAAAACCCCAGCAGAATAAGCAGCGCAGCTAGCCAAAAACACCGATGGCTGATGCGCGGCTCTCCATGCCGCTGCGGTGTAGTTTTCGAGTCCGAGAGAAGCACCCTCAACCACCGTTCGACCACCGAGAGCAGCCTCGCGACTGATCAATAAATTCGAGAGGCTGCTACCGTCGGGTCTCTGCCGTTTCGCGGACGGCGTTGACTGACCGACGTTGTCGGCCATGCTGGCTCGAGCAGCAGTTGCTGCCCTGCTGATGCGCGACTACCAGCAGCAGGACATCCGATCATTTCAGGCACCTTGATCGATTAAACAATGTTGCCTCCTATACATATCATAAATGATTAAGGAAAATCATAGAAAAAAGTTTAAGCATTATTCAAAGCTTAAGCCATCTCGACTTCATCATAATGATGTTGTGCCATACCTGACCGCCTTCTTCCACGAATAGCGATGCCGACGGTAGATCGCCCAAATTAAGACACCGAGGTGTATGGTGAGATATCGCAACGATCCAGTCGTGCGCGACAAGGCAGTAGAGTGCGCCGGCGCATGCGCTTCTGCTGATCTGCTGAAGGTAGACAAATAACTGCGACGAGCTGCTACTATTGTTGCGGCTGCGCGATATCCCCGCGCTGTGCGTGCGGTCTTGACCGTGGGATCAATGAAGATTCCCCACATTTATACTAAGGATGTACATAAAGTCGCTTTATCACCGATAAATAATTATCATTCCGATTTCAGGTCAATCCTGTCATACAAATCAAAAAAACTAACAATGTGGTCAGCCATGATGATGAGTCAAACCATACAGGTACAGGTACAGGTACATGTACTCTCGGCGAATGCACTTTATTGTAACACGCTGGCAATGCACGTGATAATGAGAATCCCCGTCAGCACTATTTTTGTAAATTCGATGAATCATGGTTTCATTACAGCGGATGAAAACGTTCTCTATTCTTGTCGCTACGTTGTATGGGATAGACGATTCTATTTGCTTGACATGTCGCTATGTACAGAGGCCGTACAGGCGTCTCGCTATCGCTTGACTGCAGAAATGTCACTTCTAGGGCCGAGAAGAACGTGGTGCCATGTATTTGTGATTTTTTTATCTATACGTATTTTTCTTTGGAAATAGTATGAAATATAAGATGTCGCTAGTCTCCACGATACGCGGCCTGCTCCAGCCGCGGCGGGGTCGCTGATCAACAAGGCTGGTCAGCATGAGATGGTCGAGTCTAACCTGCCTGACCTCTGCTCCTGTGCGACTCCGGTCGTGCCGGAGGTAGGGGGAAAGGCAGGTGGAAAACCCCCCTCGCTCGGGTCGTCGTCGGACTCGTCTAGATCCGTGCTCAACCCCGTCCGAGATATCGGAGATAGTAGTCGCTCTTCTCGGCGCGACTCTCCACCTAGTCTAGCCTTCTCCCCTCCTGCGGGGGATGGGAGGAGAAAATAGCTAGGTTGCAGACGGTGTCCGGCTGGCTCTCTTGCCTCCGAGCTAGATGTCTCATGTCCCCTGTCCTTTTGCCGTCTGTTTCCGCCACCCATCTGATCGCGCTGTGTTGGCCGCACCCTCCCCCGGTAATTTACGTTGTTAGGGGGCCGCCTATACGAGCAGTGTGCCGTTGCGATAACCCGGGGCACACTGCCTGAGGCAGCCTGTCGATAACCGGGTACCGACTAGGGGAGGGGAACGGATAGTGCCCAGGGATCGGCTATCCTCAAGAGATGGTGGGTACGGGAATACTTAACCAAAAACCCCCCGTACCGGGTTTTTCCGGCGGCGAATGATCCTTCCGACCTCCGCCGCCAGACCGTGCCGCTCCTCCGGCTGCGACCCTCCTCCGTCCTGCGTGTCTTCGGGCCTCTCCCACAGGGGAGACCAAAAGGTTTCGCAGGGCTAGCGGCTTCTAGCGAGCGCCGTGCCCTAACGCTGCTTCCCAGCTGTCCGCCGCCAGCTCCAACGCCCTCGTCCCGCCGCTGATCCGTCCGTACCCTTCCTTGCCAAAAACATTCCGCAGTCCTCGTACCCGTCAGGGCGGGAGAGTATATGTGAGTATTTGGTCGCTGAAAGAACATATCGGACAGGCCGAGCGGGAGATCCATGTGTTGGTGTACGGATATTATGTTCTTCCAAAACCCTCCGTACCGGGCTTCCCGACAGCTATTGATCCCGCGGATCGCAGCTGTCGGTACCTCGTTTAGCCCCCTACCGTGACAGGCATGGCACGGCTACATGGTTACAAGCGCCCACCGCGTGGAGGTAGAGGTAGGTGCCGACGGGCCTGCGAGCGCACCCCTCTCCGGCGCACCCCGCTCCTCCCGTTGTGGGACATGGGTGCAACTTTGGATGATATGGCAAGAGGTAAAGTCCGTTGCCGGACGCCTTTAGCACACCCATTCATGTGGGCACCATGAGCACTCCAATGTCAGAGTTAGAGGGAAAACGAATTCACAGCCGCAGTGAGTTTGCATCCAACTGACATTGAGGAGACGACCGATGTGCTGAGTAGAGCAAGAAGTCATACCAGGGGTGTACAACGCATGGTTTGTGCGGTGAATGGACTGTCCCAACGCCAACGGAATGGTAATCCGAATTGTGCCACTACCCTTAACGTCGACACCGACACCACCAACGCGAGAGGGAACGGAGGGCGGAGAGAACGTAACGAAGTCACCTTGAAACGCTATGAGGTTGATCGAGTGGGCGGAGTCTATCACCCAAAACTGAGGGAGGTCACGACCAAGGGCGAGGGAAGATGAGAACGCAACAGAGCTGACAGGGACACTCACCCTTGTGTCATCATAATCATCAGTGCATTTCTCCATAGTGGGCATGACTTTAGTGTCATCAGTGGGGACGTCGCTCAGCATAGCAGTTTGGTCGGCGCGCTTGTTTTCGACGGCAACGTGCATCAATATGGCTTACGCATAGGTTTGTGTAGCTTCGTCGAGCCAAACGCCTGACTCCCGGACAGAGGGCTAGGGAATGATGATGTGCGCAGCCTTGAGGGACATGAAGGTGAGGAAGTTCCTCTTCCAATGCTTCATGAGTTTGTGGTCGGACTGTTGGAGTTGGGAACGCATAGCTACACGGAGGTCGTGCCGGCCCCACAAGGGGGCCGGTTGTGGTGACTAGAGAAGTGAGAAGGCGAGAGATGGCGGCCGGCGAAGGCACCGGCATGGCCGGCCGACCGCCACTAATAGGAAAAAGAGTACCGCTAATAGCATAACACTAAGTACTAGAATGACAAGTAGCTACCTTGTACATAAGTACTAGGCAACGGGATGCTAATGCTAACACCCCCCCTCAAGGTAGCCGAGGTCTTGTCGTCGTCCTAGCTTGCGTCGAGGAAGGTGCCATCTTGGTCGAAGGTGTAGTGTTGGTAGCGTGTGTCTCAAGCCGGGTAGATGTAGCGACATGCGCTCACAAGAACGTGCCGCTACCGGCGAGTTGCCGATAAGAAGCGGTTCCAAATGTACTACGTAATGTACTACTTTGTCATGTAGCGGGAAAAACTGTCCCCGGCGAATTAGCCGACGCATGAGAGCGACCGGCGAGGGAGCAAAGCCAACAAGGCCGTTAGGAGCGTGCTGGCACGCAAAAGCATAGACGGGCGCTCGTGTTGACTCCCCCCTTTCACCTTGGGAAAGTTAAGCTCTTCACTAAGTTAGGTGAGCGTTGCGGCGTTGCCTCGGGAAAAAAATTAACAATACTTATTAAAGTACGCAAGGGCCGAACTTTCGCGGGTCGGTCTTAAAAAACAAGATCCGGTCGAGAGCATCGGTAGGGTGAACGCTAGGTAAGACTGGAAGCTGGGTGGGGCGAGCGCGGCGCCGGGCGCTTTACACACGCTCTTCTCCTTTTTACGTTGGAGATGGTAGAATAATCGCGGACCACCAGCTCGAAGGCGAAGCGTGGTGTCGGTTGGACGATGATTTACTAGCGTGGCGCCGAGCGCTTTACACATGCTCTACTCTTTTTTACGTGGGAGTAGGTAGGACTAGCGTGGCGCCGAGCCCTTTACACGCGCTCTCCTCTAGTGTAACTTGGTGGAGGGCCCATAACTTGTTAGAGTTGGGAACGGATAGTTACACGGAGGTCGTGCCGGCCCCACAAGGGGGCCGGCTGTAGTGACTAGAGAAGTGAGAAGGCGAGAGATGGCGGCTGGCGAAGGCACCGGCAAGGCCGGCCGACCGCCACTAATAGGGAAAAGAGTACCGCTAATAGCATAACACTAAGTACTAGGATGACAAGTAGCTACCTTATACATAAGTACTAGGCAACGGGATGCTAGTGCTAACACGGACCCATGGTGGGACAATCATCTTCGTGGAGCGGTTGAGAGATTCCTTGTCGAATCCGGTGGCTTCGTACATAGCGCGGTCGATAACCACTAGGTCAATGGTGGGACGGCGCCCCCCACGTCCACTGTTGCCCCCGCGATGGGCGGTTGGGAACGGTTGACAAGCAAGACAGTGTGGCGGACCATCTTGGGTAGGTTGGCCGGTGTGGAGTTGTGGGCCACCGTACGGGGGTTGCATGGCGCCGGGGAGCGCTGCTCGTAGAACTAGCCTAGAGGGAAGTGTGGGACCGGTGGGGGTTCGTGATGGTTGAAAAGGGGTTGTGGTGGGGGGGGGGGGGTTAGCTGAGCTGGAGGCGGGGTCTGGGCTGGAGTTGCGGTGCGCAGAGCGTCGCGTTGGTGCAGAGCGGATGTCTTTGTCGTGGGTGCGTCCAGACGGGCGTTAACAAGGGCCATTTCCTCCAAAACGAGCGAGAGTGCATCCGGGGGGGTGTGGGGTCCCAAGTGCTCTGACGGGAGGACTGGTCCTCACGGTCGACATGGGTTCAACAGGGTGTCCCGCTGTGTGGGGCATCGGTGCCATCGTGAACGGCGGCGCCAACAAATAGCGATAGGGAGTGATAGAAACACAAGCCGCACTCGTGCCTGACAATGGTTCCAAAGAGACAACATGTTGCCCACCGGCCCCTCGGCCTGATGCCCCGCGGCGTCTCAAAGTACCTTTTCTATATCCTCTACCCAATTGAAATTGAAATTGAAATTAAACACAACATGTGCCGGCAAACTGGACCGACTGTTGTCTCTCGGACCTCTCTACCAAGCCATACAGGACTTATAAGCGAGTTTAGCCCGGGTCTCTTCGACCAAGTACACCTATCGACACACCTATCTGCAATGTGTGTCGATGTTCCTCGGGAGTTAAAAAACTGTAAGCAACCGCAGTAATTGCCACAGTCCCCCCCGCCTAAGCAGTAACAGCGTAATAATTTTGTAATCAAGAGAAACAGATCTAAAAATAAATCCACTTGTCGAGAAATGCAAAACTAAACTGCTGCTCGACCTTCACGATGCTCGGCCCGCTCCCACCGAACCGGGGTGCCGACCGGCCGAGGCCGGTCGGCGTTCGGGAGGGACGACGGGCCAGCCTAATCTAGCTCCCGCGTGACTTCGGTCTTGCCGAAGATAGGAGGGGAAAGGCTGGCAAAAAACCCCTCCTCGCGTGGTCGCTCGTCGATCCCGTCGCCCCATCCCGTAAGCCCCGCCAAGGTCGCCGCCGCATCCGCCGACGCGACGGTCCTCCTTGTCGAGGTCCCCCGTCACCTCGAGGGCAGGTGGGGGGGACCGAGACACATAGACATAGAAAAAATTGGCGCTCCTGCCTCCGCACCTGAAATTTCCCCGCTCATTTCCCCGGTTTTTTCTCTGTCTGGTACCCGGGTACCTGTCAGGTATTCCGGCCTGCGTCCGTACCCTCCCCCCTCTGATCGCGCGTCCACCTAGTAGACTTTGTTGAGGTTGGGGCCTCCGCGCTTACCCGGGCCCCCCCGCAAGGGTCTCGTCTATCCGGTAGTGGGTATCGAGGAGGGGGGGGGGGGGGGTCAGGTCGCCGTAGCCGGTTCCGTCGGGCCGCGGGTGCACGGAAATTAGTCAAAACCCTCCGTACGGGGTTTTCCGGCGGCGCCGACCCGGAGGGTCGTCGTCGCCAGATCTTGTCGCTCCTTCCGTCGCGACAGGCCTCCTTGCCGCCCAAGCCTACCCCCCCCCCCCTCGGGAGATGTATCTCGTCGGCGTGGCGGCTCGCTAGTGAGCGCCCTACCCTGGTGCTGCTCCCCGACTAGCTCGACGCCGGGTACGGACATTAGTTTATTTATCCAAAAAGCCCTCCGTACAGGGCTTTGCGGCGGCGGCTGATCCTGAGGATCGCCGCCGCCTCACATAGCCGCTCCTCCGCCTGCGACCTGCCACCGGCCTATGCCATGTCTTGCCTCCCCCCCTGAGAAGTGTCGACCGGCACAGGGCCGGTCGGCGGCTAGCGAGCGCCCTTTCCTGGCGCTGCTTCCCGGCTGGCCACCACCGGCTCCAACACACACCCCCCGCCGCAGATCCGGCCGTACCCTCCTCGCAATCAGACGCTCCTGAAGTACAGGTCCCACCCCCTCGAGGTAGGACTGTTCTTAGTAGTATCTGTACGCGAAAAAACATATCGGACGGGCCGAGCGGGAGATCTCGGTGCCGGTATTGCACAGAAATTATTTTTTCAAAAGCCCTATGTACAGGGCTTTCCCGACAGCTGCTGATCCCGCGGATCGAGCTGTCGGTCCTCTTAGCGCCCTACCGTGCCAGGCCTGGCACGGCTACGGGGTTTCCAGCGCCCACCACGGGGAGGTGAGGGAATGCCGACGGGCCTGCGAGCGCACCCCCCTCCGGGGCCGCCGCCGCTGCGCCGCCGGCGGGCGCCCCTCTACCCAATGTGGGGCACGAGTTGCACCCACGACAAGAGCATGTGTAGTGTCGCGCTAATGGTTGACCCGCGAATGATAGCTAGTATAATATACTAATTAAGCTATGGCTGTCGTGCGCCATGTGTATGCGTATTCACCCACTAGTGCGTTCCCCACTTCCCCCCTTCTCTAGCTTGGGACATGAATGCACCATGTCCACACGCGGCGAGTGCGTCGGTGTGGGTGGCTGTCGGGCGTCCTCGGGAAGTGGACTTAGGTGGGATGTCGCGGTGGTTTGAAACCGCAGTTTATATTGGTGATACCGCCGACTACAAGGCCAAAGTACTATATTATGAAATTTGAAATTTTACAACAATACCAGTAAAAACCGGCTGTTGTCTATGCCCCCCCGGTACCGTCTAAAACATACCCGTATCCATGTATTTATTATTTTCTGATCTATACGTGTGTTTTTTTGGATACAGTATGAAAAATAAGATGTCGCTAATATTCACGTTAAGCGGCATGCTCTAGCCGCTGCGGGGTCGCTGATCAGCAAGGCTGTCCAGCTTGAGCTGGTCGAGGCGAACATGCCTGACCTCGGCTCCCGTGCGACTCCGGTCGTGCCGGAGCTTGGGGGGAAAGGCAGGTGAAAAACCCCCCTCGCTCAGGTCGTCGCCGGTCCCGCCTCGATCCGTGCTCAACCTCGCCCGAGGTATTAGCCGCTCCTCCCGACGCAGCTCGCCACCTAGCCGAGTCTTCTCTCCTCCTTCGGGGGCTGAGAAGAGAAAATGACTAGGCTGCATACGGTGTCCGGCTGGTTCTCTTGCCCCCGGGCCAGATTTTCTCATGTCCCCTGTCCTTTTCCCGTCTATTTCCAACACCTATCTGATCGCGCTGTGGCCGTCCGTACCCTCCCCCGGTGGTTTACGTTGTTAGGGGGCCGCCTTTACGAGTAGTGTGCCGTGACGATAACCCTAGGCACACTGCGTGAGGCAGCCTATCGATAACCGGGTACCGACTAGGGAAGGGGTTGGAAGAACACATGGATCGAGTCGCCGGTCCTCAAAAGATGGTGGGGACGGGAATTCTTCCAAAAACCCCCGTACCGGGCTTTTCCGGCGGCGGGCGATCCTAAGGACCGCCGCCGCCAGACCGTGCCGCTCCTCCGGCTGCGACCAGCCTCCGTCCTGCGTAGCATCAGGCCTCGCCCCCAGGGGAGACCTAAGGCTCTCGCGGGGCTGGCGGCTGCTAGCGAGCACTGTCCCTAGCGCTGCTTTCCAGCTGTCCGCCGCCAGCTCCAACACCCTCGCCCCTCCGCTGATCCGTCCGTACCCCTTTTCGCCAAAAATATTTTGCAAACGCCGCGCCCGCCCCATCGTCGGGAGAGTATCTGCGAGTATTAAGTCGCGAAAAAGACATATCGGACTGGCCGAGCGGGAGATCATTGTGCCGGTGTACGGATATTATATTTTTCCAAAACCCTCCGTACATGGCTTCCCGACAGCTGCTGATCCCGCGGATCGCAGCTGCCGGTACCTCGTTCAGCCCCCTACCGTGCCAGGCCTGGCACGGCTATGGGGTTACCAGCGCCCACCGCGTGGAGGTAGAGGTAGGTGCCGACGGGCCTGCGAGCGCACCCCTCTCCGGGGCCGCCGCCGCTGCGCCGCCGGCGGGCGCCTCAAGCGATCATAACTTACTCATATATGGTTAAAACGTTTTATAACAGGTACCGTTGGACGCGTATTTCCAATGCGCGTCGAACGCACCTGTTTTAGAGTTCAAAATATCATAAATTGATTTGTTATTAATTATATTAATTTACGAATTATTCCGGCACAGCTGAGCCGCAGTGCCAAGCAGCACCCATCGAAGTCGGCTCACCTCCTGAGACGATTTGTGCGGGGTTTGTCGATATATGTTTACCAATTCTTCTTTAGTATTGACCTCCGAGCCTAATTCCCGACGCGTGCCACGCGTGGGGCGGGTGTGGTTGGCACAAGCACATACCCAAGCATTCCAAACACCACCGTCAACGTGATGCGTCCTTCACGGCCAAGTTGGACCTCGCCCCTCCCCTAAGCCAATCGCCCTCGAATGTTTACAGCGTGCAGTGTTTATCCAAACCTGCGTCATGTGCGTTTTTGCTCGCTTGCTTTCCAAAAAATCACCCGTGCCAACGTCGTGAACTTCCGTGCTCTATTCACACACCCGCAAACCAAACCTCGCGCATTGAACACGGCACCCACGCCTCCAAACCCCCTCCAAAAAGCTCCCAAAAAAACGGTTATGTGGAACACGGAGAAATATGCAGCTTGGTATGAGCGCTTGAGCAATGCTCAAGCGTGGCGCTCAAAATGACGTGTGTAGTTAAGACAATTTCCCGGGAGTTTATGGGCTTAATTCGACAAACTCCACCGATAACACCCGCTTTAAGATGAGGTCTAACCACCCCGGATGGCGGCTAACTGCTTGCTTCCCGGCTCTCCTACAATTGGGTGGTACTCGGGTATCGTCGTGCTTGACGTGGTGAGAGGGGAGCGTGTTCTTGGCTAGCTTATGCTTAACATAATGCATGTCCAGACTTTTGTGAAGGAGTGTAGATTAGTGCTTCCAACTGCTTTTTCTTGTAAGAAACTGGTTTTTCGAATTTGCGACAATGGCCATTATACAACGACAAAAAACCGTAATTCGTATGGTCAGAGGATATTCAGAGTCGCTATATAATTGTATTATAAAACAAAAATTCTTATATAAGAAAAAGCAGCGGAGGCCACCAAGCAAAAAGAAGAAAAGATTATTATATTACAAAAGAATGCGAGCACAGCTACTGTGATTCAATTGTCGCTATCACCGCCCTGATTCAGAGTCGCTATTACCAAATAATTTGCCACAGCTCTGATTTGTGTCCGTATGGAATGGCATCTGCACCAATTGTATAATGTCATTTTGCTATTTGGGGTCATTCACTTGCTCGTTGCTGAAGCAAAGGGTGGAGCTGCTGCATCGGGGACTGGGAAAACGCGTTGGCGCCAGCCGATGATAAGACATTGAATCGGGTCGCAGCGCCAGCGCCAAGAAATCACATTTTACCTTACTACCTGTAGGGGCCAGGCTGTCCGGTCCCATGTACAGCGATAGCGACTGTGCATACGCGGTGATAAGTGATAACATACACTTAACATAGTACGGGTGCCAGCGATAGTACCAGGATGATGACATCTGCTACACTGTGTCGCGCCACGTACAAGTACTGTTTTTGCGTTGTCCGCCCGTTGCTGGTGTCCCTTCTTTCTGTACGGGTACATGTACTGGGCGAGGCAGCTCAAACTAGTATATATATAGCAGTCGCTGAAGCCCACAGCTGTCCGGTAGTATTTATTCGTGACTACGTCTCGCCTACCTGTATAGATTGATTACAAGAAGAACAACATGAGCACGAACAGGGAGAAAAGGAGGGGAAACAAAAGGGCAAGAGTGACAAGAGGATCACGGAATCCAAAGCACGGCAAAAGGAAGCACTACATTGTGCGCAAACCTAGCAAATCAAACTTAGCCTACATGTCGTCGTGTATGTTACCTGAAAAAGGCTACATACCTCCTATTCCGAACGAGGTATATTTCAATTCGTGTATGTTTTTGTCCCGACGCTCTCTCCTACGCTATTCAATAACTAAACATTCTTACAAGGAAAAGCAGCGGAGACCACCAAGTAAAAAGAATGATTGAGGAAGGAAAAAATCCAAGCTCTCTCCTACGCCGTGGCACCGCGCGGTATCCATATATACAATTTTAAACTATTGTCCGCGGCCACTCGCCGTCCCCGGCTCCGGTGCGCTTTATTTGTACCATCGCCATCGTGACCCCTCCCGGGATGTTTTGTCCGTCGCCGGACCCGCGGCCGGGTACAACAACCCGTACCGTCCCTATTCTCGGTATATCCTCGAGATTGTTGGCCGCTACCCGTACCGCTACAACATTCGCCCGCGCGTGGTCACCCCCCTTCAAGGCACAAGGCATCGGCGCGCGTCATCGCTGTCCTTGTACGTCTATTGCAACTTCAGTCGTACCTCTCACAGTCCGCCAACTTCATTCTAATCACTACCCGTACTCGGAGCCCGCTATTAGCAAGGTCATCCGTTATTATTGCTTAACGTACCACTACGGCGTTGTATACTCACTATACTTCATTCACTGCGACCCTCGCCAACCTGATTACTGATTATGAATCCAAGTCGCTAGGTCCTTTGTACGGTATCATCCGACATGAACTACTGAATGTTACCACTTCTATTTTACCGTGGGCGGTCCAATTGCGCGATTCGTATGATTCGATCTCCACTATGGGCGGGTTTTAGGAATCGGATCTCGTGGTGTTGACTAGTACACTGAACCAAAACCTTTCCGATTATGCCGGGCCCGATATCGAGTTGGTGGTATCTCCGGTCAACAATGCGGTGGCACCCGCTACCCAACTGACTTGCCCACAACTTCCGACTCCCGATGCTCTCACTCGCTTGGGAGATTCTGGGGGCCACATTCAACGGGGCATTTCGCGCGTTCTTATGGCCCGGGCCTACCTTGACCTCTTGGCGTTTTGCAGACCTTCCCCACCGGACTATATGAGGGTGATTTCGGGTACGGGTCGCGGGGCTTTGACTCTCTTCTTCGCTTCACATGAGTTCAATTTCAAGGTGCCATCCGATTGCTATACGATGGCAGCCCACCGGGTGCTTGGCTTGACTGCGGAGCGCGCCTCTCATGTTCGAAAATGCCCTCGGTGCAATGAGGCTCCTTCAGAGTCTCGCGGGTATCGATCTTCGTCGACGGTATCGGGCATCTTTATGTCGGGTGAGCGCTCAACATTCGCTATGCTCATGAACCATACCCCCCTGTGCCCGTGCTCTTGGTATATCATTCAACTCCACGACCGTATTGTCCACGTGCTTGAAGAGTTCATGCTTAAAGCGGGGGCTACTAAGGGCCGGGACTTGCGGTTGGAGGTCCGCCGTATTCGGTCGGGAGCTTCTCGAGATCGCCTTGGGGATGTGGTTTGGTTAGACTTCATGGCTCCGCACCGTCATCTTGTTGTTGATGTGACGGTTACAAGTGCTCGCACGAACACCAATGTTCCTCGTATAGGTGCTCGTCTCCCACTCCATGGCAGCCTTGCATTGGGAGCTCAGCATGGCAAACTTGATGCAGACCTCCGCACTTTTGCTTGGCTTGGCACGCCTTCGGTTCAGTCGAGCCATGACTGCTATCCCTTCGCCATGGAGGATGGGGACCGGTTGGCGCCGATGGCGGCTGAGTTGGTTGATCGCTTGGATATTTTGGTGATTGTTCATCGCTTCCTTGGCATGGGTGCCGCTGACTCTCGCTCCTTGCGCTCTGACAGTTATGCCCGTATGCAGCATTTTGTTCGTCGATCTACTTTTGTTTCTTTTCGGCGTTTTTGGGGGGATGTGCGATGTGAATTCATGCAACGTCTTTAGCTGCTCTTCATGGCACTCTGGGTTCCTATCTCCGCGACGCTTTTCAGGAGGGCAGTGCCGACGTTGTGGCATGCCTTCTTGTTCCTCGGGCTTAGGTGTTTTCCTCTTTTCTTTTTTTTGCTTGGTGGTCTCCGCTGCTTTTTCTTGTAAGAAATTTTTGACTACGGTGTTGTATCACGGAGTTTCCATTCGACTCTTGCGGCGATTGGTACACGGGATACCGACTAGCTTTTTGCTTTATTGGTGAGCGTCTCCACCGCGGGCTTCAAGTCTCCCCTATACAAACAACGCGAAGCTAGAGGCACGAAGGACCGGCATTGAGGCGCCCACCACGACGGCGACGAATATTCACTATTGGGCACGCCACAACGCCACCTCGGGGGACTTCCGGTATAGTTCAAGTCACATGCCCCGCCCCCCTCGCCAACTCCGCGTGCTCTACTTATTTTAGGACGCGACACACATGCCACCCCGGATGGTCGCCGTTGCGACCCGGCCGGGACATAGTCATCGGAGACCACCACCACCACCTTTAGACCGGTCGGAGACTGTGCCCTATGGCCCCCACCCTGGGTGACCTTTCCACATCACCTAATGCTCAAGTGTCTTCCTATGCCTTACGACCAAGCAATATTCCGTCTCGGATTTTACCCCGAGGTACCCCAATGCGCTCCCCCGCTCTTTTCAAGTGCGTTTGTTGCTCCGCGTCGTTCCCGATCCTTTAAACGTTGTGCGCTCATCTAAATTCCCCCGCGACAACGTGCCCTTTCGCCCCCGACAATTGCTCAGTAGTAAAAACACATCCTACCGTCACTAAAGACAGTAAAAAGATCCAAATTACTACTAAAGTACTACTGACGTTAAAAATATAGGGGATGGGTCGGTAGCTCGGATGAGCAACGCCGACCGTCTTCGCTCCGGGCTTGGCCTCCCTATGAGCGATAGACTGGTGACCACAGGGCCCGTCGGACGACGGGCACCGATCACCTCTCCCCACCCGAGCCTAGCTCACCCAGGTCAGTGGATCCGTAGGCACATCAGACGGTACACACTCCAAGGCGCAGCTTTCACAAATTTGAATTCGGTTCACATGCCGGAATCTGCGCCACCTACATCTCAAACATTCCGAGTACTCCGTCCAATACTACGACACTCGTACGTATCAAAAAGATTACAAAAATCACTCTCCCACGGAGCCGGCGCACTCTCACGCGCCCCTCCGAGCGTCCGGACGTTCCCATCAGACGTCCGTGAAAAACAAACCCAGGTCCCATCAGACCTGGTCGTGTGCCGCCAACACACGCTGACCACCTCTAACCCTCTCTCTCTCCACTCCAAATCCACCACTTACACACACATTAACACCCACCTTACGACCACTATGTCATCACATTCCGCCCTCCCGGAATCATACAAACAGGTAATCCTCAAAGACCGCCCCACACCCCTCTTCGCGGAAGACCACATCGGCCCCCGCAACCGCCTTGTGGGTCACCCACTCGCTCCTTTCCTCACAGCCCCACAGCTCACACACGCGGACTACGGACGAGGCACACCCCTGGAACCCACGCCGGGCACATGGCTGCAAACTCCCCTGGTCCTCTCCACCCCGACGACTGCCCCCGACCTTGGAGGGGCCGTTGACCTCTCTGCTCGCCTGATCGACTCCTACCTACTGACAGGCCAGTACTCCACCGCCCCCCCTGACACTGCCAGCTTCTGGCTCCACGGTGTGTTCCTACCAAACACGCCGTCTTCCTCACTTATGCTCCTCTCCGCCTGCTCCCTCGCTCGACGCTGGCTTCTCGAAAAAGTTCACGCCCTAACCGATATTCCGGCCCGCGCGAAAAATATAATCGGTCGGGAACTCGCCCATCGTGCGAAATGGACAGCCTCAGTCACCCGCACCCCACACCCAGCCATGCCCCAGCAACACGATCTCACCCCACTGCCAGTCGCACTCTCACATGGTCACCAGGAGGTCCGACTGGACATCCCCACCTCCTGCATCACAGTTGGCTTACTTTATCAGCTCGCTTCACGCCAGCGTGAACTCCCGTCGGGAGGTCCAACGCCACCCTGCGCCGCCTCGGACCCCCAACTTTCCACCACCCTGAGACAGCAAGAAATTCAGATTATACGAGCTGTAGCCGTTCCCGCAATTTCGGGCCAACGCCTGAAAATTAGCTCCTCCTTGTTCACTCATCTCTCCGGCCCAGACGTCGTTCCCCTGATACAGGCCCTCCTGTTGGATCGACTCGCCACGGAACTCGCCGACACCTGGAACGCCAGCGCCACCACCCCTGCCCCCCGAATGGAGGACCTCCCGGAACCAGCCCAACTCCTGCTCCAGATCGCGGACGCCCTACAACCTACACGGGAACCCGTCCAGGTCGTGAACGACCCCCTCTCCTTCTGGATGCATATCCTCCACCCACCCCATAATCCAGTTCTTTCACAATCAGGACCTGTACATTTTCATGCCACCCTTCAAAATGCTATTCACACCGTACCCCCCACCCCCCAAAACTACACAATTACCATCACACCCCCCCCTCTCACAGGCCATGTCCCAGGCACCTCCTGGACTGACACCTGTCTCACCACAGTCCTCATCCAGTCCCCCCACCCCCTCCCCTTCCCCCAACCCACATCACAAGGTACTATCCCTTCTTCACACTGGCTCTCCACCCTCCTCCATCAAACAGCTTCAGAATACGCACAGTCACACACCCACTCCCACAACTCCACACCCTCCACCTTCGACATCTCACACCACACCTCCCTCAAAAAATTTCCTGACGGCTCATACTTCCGCTCCCACCCCTCCCCTTCCCCTCACATCAACACCAGCATCCAAATCTCCCTCACCAAAATCATGTACTGCATCCTTATCTCAACCAACGGCACTGCCACCATTCCCCTCCCCCACACCTACATACACCGCGGCACCCCCACCAACACCACATGCTCCCTATACATCACACCCCACCACTACTCCACCTTCGGCAGGTCCCGCATCACAGACCCCATCTTCACCACCTCCCCCTCCCCCCCTCAGCTCACCCTCGCAAAAAACAAATCCCTCCTTCGCAACCCCCCCTCTCTCCTTCTCGAATGGACAGGACACTTGCAGGCGACCAACACCTACGAGGCATGGCAACAAGAACCTGCGGACGGCTCCCTGCTGGACACCCCTGACGATACCCCCCTCGACCTCGACTCTCTACCCGACATCCAACTGGCCCCTTCATACTCCCCCCCTCCCCCTCGCACTCGCAACCAGCGCCCCTCCAAAAAACGTCGCTCCCCCTCCCCCGCCCATCATACGTACCCCCAACCCGCTCACCCTGCTGACCCTTCCCCCTTGCCCGCCACCACCCCTCCTCCCCCTCCCCCCCTCCCCACCATCCTCGAAACCTCAGTTGACCACATGGATTCCTCCTCCACCCCCCTCACACACCCCACCACAGCCTCCTCCCACCCAACCGGCATTAACCCCCCACCTCCTTCCCCCCCCCAACGCACTGACTCCACCCCCCACATGATATCTCCCCCCCTCCAACTCCTCCCCCCCTCCCTTCCCCACACCGACCCCATGGACTCCTCTCCAACGGCACGCACACCAACAGACCCAGCCCTCAAACCAGCCCCCCCGTCCGGCGTCCTAAAGCACACACGCCACACCCTCAGAAAGTCCCCCCACTCACCCCCACACCGCCGCACCCCCCACGACCTACAAACCCACACACGCCTCACACACTCCCCTTCCCCACAACCCACCCCCAACTCCAACCACCGGAACCACGACCCCCCGCCCAACACACACCCCTCACACCTTCCCCTACCTGCCTCATCCCCTGCGACCTCAGACTTCGAGCTCGAAGACCTCCCTGAAGAAGACCTCAACACCGCGGAAGCCAATGAGGAACACCTCCCCTCACCTGGACCTCCCATCCCTCCATCTGATGTCCACTCGGCCGCTAGGGCCAGCCCCCATCCCTAACTCCACTACAGACGGGCCAGCAGGCCCGGAGGTTCGACCCCCTGCCCTCCTCCCACGCCCCACCCAAGATATCCGTACACACGGTGTAACCAACCCACTCAGGGCCTCACTTCCGTCACACTTCGCACCCGATACCTGCACTATCAAACTACATAACTACCTGTTTGACCTTAACCTTGAACACGGCCTCCCCACCCCCATCGGCCACCTCGACTCCTCGGCCGTGCTCTCCTTCCAATGGGGACACTACCAGGACCTCTCTAACCTCTACTGCATTGCCACCTCCCTTGCTAAACTCCACTCCACCTCCTCCAACACCTACACTGTTATCACAAACACCGAGGTTGACACCTTCCATAACCATCACATATACCCCAGCCAGTGGTCCAACCTCTCAAACAGAGGCGTACCCCCGCGCCCGGGCACACCCCACAACTCCCTCCTCGTCCTCACCTGGCAGCACTCCCACTTCGGCCTCCTCCACGTGACACACGACTCCGCCACTTGGGTGGACTCCCTCCACCACCCTCCCCCCCCGTCCCTTCTTGCCCGCTCCCTCTCACTTATCGCCTCATGGAACTCGACTACCCCCCCCCAACTCCTCACTCCTCGCCTTCTCAACCCCCCTCGACAGAACGACTCACCTCGGGCGTGGTCCTGTGGAACCCACGTCCTCCTTCACACATACTTTATACTCACGGCACCCGCTGACCATGCTTACGACCCCCCTCATTTCGACCCCAAACACACAGTCTATTCCCTTCACTCTCTTCTGTGGCACCACGTCTTCCGCTCCACTCCCCTCCCTGTCGGTCGCTCCCACCTCCTTAGCACCCTCCACCCTCAACAGCCCTCCCTCTCCCCCGAGCCCTCACACACCCCCAAACCCTCCCCATCAATTTCTCCGCTACCCCATTCCACCCCCCCCCCCACCCCCCGCCTACCCACCCTCCCCCACATCACACTCCAAAACCCACCCCAACCCCTCACCTCCCACACCCCCCCACCACGCCGCACAACTCCCCCTCCCGCGAACCCCCCTTACCCCCCCAACCCTCAACCCCCACCACTTCTCCCACATCATATACCACAACCTCTACACCTCATTAACCTCAACACCAGGGGGCTACACACATCCATCATGGACGTGGAACACCTCGCCACCACCCACAGCCCTGATGTCCTCATCCTCACGGAAACTAAACACGACACCCACAAATCCAGATGGCGTGTCGCCCTCCCACAATACCTACTCAAAAGCTCCAGACCCTGCTACTCATCTGTGCCCCTACCCAACGCAGGCGTTCTCTTCGCGGTCCGAAGGGAATCGTTCCAATCTGCCACTGTCCTCACCCCACCCCCCCACCTCCTCCCACATATCGCAGGCCTGAAACTCGTTCCTCACTCAGGCAACCCTTACCTCCTCCTCGGAGCCTACATGCCACAGCTCCACAGCCCCATACCAACACGCTTATACGCGGAGGTCGCGGCGTGGGGCCTCCGCCTGATGGACGACTACCCAACCCACCGCATCCTCTGGGGCGGCGACTTCCAAACGACCACCACACAAGGTACAGGCAACCCCGCCCTCACCTCCTTACTCGAATCACACCTCCGACCCCTCCACCCCCCACTCCCCACCTTTCCCAGTAGCGGAGGTTGCCTCGACCATTGGCTCACCCCTCCCCCCTCCCCTCACAGTCTCAACCCGCCTGCGTGCTCGACTTTCACCTCTCCCTCACACTTCTCCGACCACTCAGCGCTACACCTAGTTATACCTGCCCCCTCCTCCCTCATCGCTCGGCCACCCTCGGCCCACAACCCTCCCCGCCCTCACCACACCACCCGCAAACTCACCTTCAAACTCCCACTCCAACCGCACCACATCACAACATACCAACGTAGCACACCCTCCCTTATCAACCACACGGCCTCCCTCCACGCAGAGATTCTCAATACAACCCCTTCCATGTCCTCTCCAGATACCCTCGACACCCTAGCCTCGAAATTTACTGCACTACTCTCCCAACATATGGACCACGCGGCCACCATATGGCCCCTCCTACCCCCGAAGAAACCCCGCCCCACTACCTCGACCATTAACCCCACCTGGCTCTCTAAAAAAACACACAGACTCATTCGTAAACTCCGCAAATGTAGCATCAACGGCGGCCCCCTACCCCTAGCCCAAACCCTCCTTCAAACCTCTGACTATCTCTCCCCTACCGATATCCACCACCAATGCCAGGCACGCATACGCCAACTACTCCGAACAACCACTACAGATATACTCCAAAAGGTTAAAACCCGCACCAACACTGCCTACGACGCCTCCCCTAAATCCTCCCACCGCCGCTTAAAAATTAAAAGCGGACTCCTCCCCGCGACCACAGCAACTACAACTCTCCACCGCATTACCAAGCCCGATAAAACCACAGCATCCTCCCCCTCAGCCGTCATTCAGGCGGTCCACTCCCACTTCACCACCGAACTCACGCGAGCCACCCCGCCCGACCTCCCAATACCCCCCTGGGAACACCCTGACAACCCTGACAACTTCAACATCGAACCCCGAGGGGACCCCACACTCACACTAGCCGACATGATTACCCGCGATACATTCGATAAAACCCTCAACTCGCTAGGCACAGGCAAAGCCCCCGGCCCCGACGGTATCCCCAACGAAATTATCAAGTTCCTACCCCCGGAGACCCGCTCCACCCTCTTCTCCCTCCTATCCCTCCTTGCCCATAACTCCTACACACCCCCTGAATGGTGCCATAGCACAACATGCCTACTACATAAAAAAGGGGACCCCACCCTCCTTGACAACTACCGCCCCATCGCCCTCATGAATAACCTTCTTAAGCTATGGACAGCACTAATCAAAGACGCAGGCTCGAAATATGCCGAAACTCACGGCATCCTCAGCGACCAACAGGACGGCTTTCGACAACACCGAAACATCCACGACGCCCTCTCCTCCATCATCATGGCCATGGAGGACGCAAAACTCCACAGCAAAGACATCTACGTCATGTACGCAGACTTCAAGGGCGCCTTCAACGCAGCAGACCACCGCATCATGTTCAAACACATGAGACAACTCGGTATGCCCTCCACTTTTGTTGATACATGCGAACACCTCTACGGAGTCTCATCCACAGACTACATTACACCGTATGGTCCCACCCCCTCCATAGACATTAATCGCGGAACCCTCCAGGGAGACACCCTCTCCCCCTTTCTCTTCACCCTCTTCCTTGAACCCTTTCTTCGCTGGCTCACTGTGGGTAGCCGAGGCTACCGCCCAGGGCCCCCCGCCACTAACGTCGACCCAACAGAACCCACAGCCACATACCCCGGACACGGATTCGCCGACGACCTCAGCCTAGCCACGGGCTCGACCCCGAACATGGCCATCCAGCTAAGGAAACTCTCCCTCTTCAGCGCCTACACAGGTATGACAGTCAACATCCGCAAATGCTGCATCACCGGCGCCCTTTGGCGTACAGGAAACGCCCTCTCCCTTGCCAACATCACCCTCCTCGCATCCCGCCTCCAATCACAGTACATCACCATCAACTCCACCCCGGAACCCATCCCCTCCATCGGCCCCTCGGATACATACCGCGTACTTGGGGTCGAACTCAACACCTCCCTCACCTTCACCAAACACTGGCACGAACTCAAACGCACCACCACATCCCTCATCAACGCCCTCTCCTCCTCCCTACTAACCCAGTCCCGCAGAATTCGCGTCATCCGTGGCCTCCTCATCGGAAAACACTTTACCCTCCAACTCGGCCTCTTCAGCGACTCCCAATTGGACACCCTCGAAGGTCAAATATGCCGCGCCCTCCGATCAGCCGTCTCCTCGGTACGTAACCTCCCCCGCACTGCCCTCCATCGGCCCACCTCCGACCTCGGCTATGGCCTCCCCTCCCTCAAAACACATGCCGCACAACTCACCGTCTGCCACCTCCACAAAATACTGAACTCCCCCGGTTATAGGGGCCACATGGCCAGAGCCCACATTCACACCATCTCCACAACATACTCCCATTGGCCCACTGAATCGATAATGTCAGGCAGTCTATCCCCCCCCACACTCAGAAGCCTAGTGCGCGCCCAACGCGACGCCGGAACCAGGTTTCACAACATCCCCCCCCTCTCCCTCACCAACCCCATTGCCTCAACAATCCGCACCCACTTCACCAACCAGGACGCCACACTCCTCACGTCCCTCAGAGACAGAGCCACACACATCACAGACCCACACACATACAAACAAGCATACCACGAATTCTCCCCCCGCAAGACACACACCTCCCTCCTTCCCCGTCTTAACCCCCTCTGGCAAAATCACATAACCGACTGGTCACAAGTCCTCCTCCGCGCCACCCCTTCCTCCTTCATCCTCAAATCCTGCCAGTCAATCACCAAACTAACGGGGTCCAACACCTCCCTCACTATCCCAGTACGCCTTCTCGCCGCAGTCCTCACCGAACCCACCGACACTGTCCACAACCGCCTCCCCGTCACAAACCTCAACCCCAAACAAGCATCCCCCCCCACCACTCTCCACCCCTCTTGGGTTCCCCTCCTCACGCCACACCTTCCCCGCCCCCCTCACACTCTCTCCCCCTTCACCCACTCCTCCCGCGCCAAAAAATACTCCCCCACTGCACCCTTCACACACATAGACACAGAATACCTCTCCCCCTCAGACCACCATTTCCCCCCCTGCGACGTGACGCGCATCATCTCCAAACACAAAGACACAGAATACGGACAAACCCAATACATGGTCGAATGGGCCCCGGAACACCTCACGGAATGGGATATACAACTCCAACTGGACGACGGCTTCCAACTCATCTCTTCCACCCCCACCTCGGTAAACCTACCCACCCCCACCCCCGCCGACTGCTCCATATGCCACAACCCTCTGCACTTAGAACCCACCTCCACCTGCAGCACATGCCCGCACTTTGCCGTCCATTCCCAATGCCGCCCCGCCCTAGGCCCCGCCTCATGGCAATGCGACTGGTGCGCTCGCGGCAAGCGACACGACCTCACCCGCCTCCACGAGGTCCAATGGGCGCCTTGCCTTCAACTACACGACACCATCAGTGAGACCCCCTCAGGCCCCACCGCCCTCACCGCATTTAACTCCGGCTTTGTCCCCTCCACCACACCCATCCTGCCAGAACCCGGACCGCCACCCTGGACACACCGCCTTATCACATTCAACCACACCCCCATCAACCCTGACCTCGACATGCTCCCAACCGGTAAATTCGCCATCCACACACACCCATCACTCCAAGACACAACCATCCTATGCACCCCAGACGGCCGCGCGGTAACCACCCTTAACGGCCCCCGCGTCCGCCACCTATACCAACTCTTCCGCCCCGACCTTTCCGACCACACATTCGAAGAGGAGGTCTACAACCTCCTCACTCGCCTAGGCTCCCGCTCTGAAATCCACTCCCCTTCACCCGCCACCACCACCCGCAACAGATGGGCCACCAGAGAAGACCTCCTCTCGGCTCTCCATCAAACATTCCACATCCAGACAGAACTCTACTCAGACCCCCTCAATAAATCCATCCACTCGCACACCTACCACTCACTCTACCCCGAAGACATAGTCTTTTCATCCAGCGGCAGCAATGCCCCACACACATGGCAAGGCACCAACATAGCCAACCCCGAATACGACCACGAATGCATGCGCCGAGCCATGGAACATGCAATCACCAGCGCACACCGCACAGCCACACACACCCCCAGCGCTACCATCCTCATACTCCCCCGTTGGGAACACACCCCGTACCGCCACTCCAAATATATCAACTCCCCCTACACTCATCACCTATACACCCTTCCCAATGACGCGAACACCTTCTTACCCCCCGACCAGCACACAGGCCACCCCACCCCTACCCCATTCGGAACACGTTGGATGGTCGACATCTACCTCGTAGCTAACTCCCTCGCACTCCCCACCCTACCCTCACACACTGCCATGACCGCACTCCACAACACCCTCGAGTCCATATACGACACACACCTCCCGAACCCCACCATCACCATCCCACCTCCACACCTCACAGACTCCTACTCACCTCACTCCGCAGGCATATACTACTTCCCCTCCAACCCCACTCACCCCCTTACCTACCCCATCCAAGAACGCACACAACTAACATACTCCCCCACCAAAAGCACTCTTGCTTGGAACTGGCAGGACTTCGTATACACAGACGGCTCTAAAAAAGGAAGCAGCTCCCCTCTAGGGGCCGCAGCCACCCACCCAGCCTCGGACACCAACGTCAAAATCCTGGTGACCTCTACCCCTCCCTCCCATACTATCAATCGAGCCGAACTAGCTGGCATTGACATAGGCCTCCAACTAGGCCATACCCACCTCCTAACTGACAGTGCGTGCTCCCTCCGTCTCATACAAGGATACCTTAACTGCCCCTCCGCTTATAGGCATAACATCCACCGCGACACACTCCTCTCTATCACACACACCATCATCACCCGCTGCAACGCAGGCATCCGCACACATCTCGGGAAAATTAAAGCACACAACCACTCACTCGGCAACGACCACGCTGACGCACTCGCTAACCAGATAGCGGATGGCCAAACACCAAACACCACATACAACACAGGCTCCGACGTGTCCATTGGTCACTGGACCTGGCCTTACACCCTCATACCACAGACTCAAGGGGCACCCATACCTTACAAATACACAAACCTCAAAGCCGACGCACACACCCACAGCTGCAAACACACACTTACACCCCTCTCACAAACATCCAAACACGGCGCCCTCCTCGCCCGCGCCGCGGCAGACGGCGCCGACTTCACCTTCCACAAAAAACACACAACACTCACCAACACCCAATTCACCCACAAACAAGAGTTCATATGGGGCGTCCACAACACCCGCCTCCTCACACACAACCCCACCATGAGATGTCCCATGTGTGGCCAATTCACCAGCAACGGCCACATGGCCGGTAACTGCCCTTCCATGTCTGGCCTAAGACAGGACCGTCACAACAGCGCGCTACAACTCCTACTCTCCCTCCTGGAACGCCACAACGGAGGACGCTGGGAGACTATCACTGCAGACTTCGGTAACAAACCCATCAAGTCCTTCACCCGCCCCACCCCCCCCTCCACCCCCCTCGACTGCCACCCTCCACACCCCACCCACATGCCCACCCGCCTTGTTGACGCAGACGAAGGTCTCTCGCCCGACTCTCTAACCTCGTGCCCCGCTATCCTCCCCCCCGAAATCCTCCCACCTGCACTACGTCCCCCGGCGCACAAACCCGATTTCATACGCCTCCTCGAACCTCGCTTCGTAGGTCACAACAACGGCCGCCGCCGATACTCATCTATCAGGAAAATACAGATAGGGGAATGGAAGTACTGCACCGACCACAACCTCTCACACACAGCTAGCTTGATTAGGGACAAATACACACCCCTCGCAAACGCCATCCGAAACCACTGGCCAGGTACCGAAGTCGATATCTTACCCATAGTCATGAGCCGCACGGGAACCCCGCACTCGACCACCATAGCAAGTCTCACCTCCCTCCTCACCCTCCGCACCGACCCTCCCGACAAACTAATCACCAAAGCACGACTCGACACATCTCGCATCCTTTCTTCACTCCACACACACACCGTCCAATGGCTACATTATCTCCTCCTTGTCTACCGCACCAAATCACGCACGACCACTCGCCGAGCCTCCGCATAACGCACCTCCCCATGCCATCCTTGCACACCGCTTTCAAACCGCTTCAGACCCTCCCCGGGGGGGAGTAAAACCCCCGACCACACTTGGAGAGGTTGGACATAGGTGGTTCACGGTCTAGCCCTGACTTGTAAGTTCCATGTTTGACATAGTTGGGAGGGCCCAGAGACAGCAGCCGACGCATCCGGCCTTTGGTGAAAAACCGGCGCATACGGTACATGTTGTAAACAATTTCAATTTCAATTTCAATGCTCAGTAGTGGATACCGATCGCCACCTTCTCGCGCCGTGCACATTTTGCGGACGATAGTTCGGATTGGTGTCCTTAATAGACACCGAAATTCTTTCTTGCACCGCAACACTACGCCCTCCAATCCGCCGAAATGCGGTGATTCGCTTCCGCGCGGTCGGCCGTCTCCGGGGCCTATGCAGTCCTTACCCCCGCCGTCCAATGGTGCCTTGACCATGGTGTGACATGTAGCCTTATGATAATTAACTGTACACACAATTATGTTCTTGCTTGTTGTTGATAGTGCACGTGGAAGTGCGGATGGAGAGAGAAATTGGAAGATGTATGCCTATATCGTGTTTAACATCAGAATGTAAATGAGCAAAGGAATTGCTAAAATGTTTTGTCACCTCCCTCTACCGCACAAGGCTTAAATAGCTCTAGCCTAGCTAGCTTGCACTTGCTCTTTCTTGGTCCTCGTGTTATGTGCTATGGTTCTCGTAACGGTCTGGACAGACTAATGACGCGGCTTGTCTGCCTCAAAAATCATACTAGCGCATCGTCTAGCTAGTTAGATTAATTGAGCGTAGTTGTATGTACTAGGAGGTATTGGCACAGTTGTGGCGGTTAGCCTTCGAAAGCTAAGTGCAGACAGAAATATGTTTAGTTATGTCGCTAGTCAATTGCTAAGTGGTATTGCAAATGCGAAGAGATGAAAATATGTCTCATTGCTGGTACTTTACCATTATACTGTAATTGAACAAAGGGAATTTCTAAATTGTTATGTCACCTTCCTCTATTGCACTAGGCTTATATAGGCTTTGCCTCGTTATTAGCTTGCACATGCTCTCGCTTGGCTTTCGTGTCAGGTGCTAAGGCTTTCCAACCGTCATCAACAAACTTGCGACGCGTATGGTCCAGTCTAGGGAATCACGATGTGCATTGAAAACCTCGCTTGGCGCGTCGTCTAGCTACTTAGATTATCTTTGCGTATTTGTGTGTACCGGGAGGTACGGGTAGTACAGTACGCATCATAACCCTTGCTAATATTGCAGTAGCGACGTACCCACGTTGTACGTCCTTCCGATGAAAAACCACGAATTGGAATTAGTAACGAGTACATGTACAATGTCCTACAATGTACTGTTGTAGGATTGTACTCGTCACATTGTAGTACGCATCAATACCCTTAGCTAAATTGCAGTAGCGACGTACTAACGCTGTACATCCTTCCGATGGAAAAGTACGGACAAAGTTAGCAACGACTACGTAAACAATGTCCGGCAATGTATTTTTGCATGACTGTACTCCTCACACTCGTACCCTCCCCCTCTTGACAGATCAACAAGACCGGCCGAGAGGCTTACCTCCGTGGTCTAGGATGCGTTACCGAAGCATTTATTGGGACTTAGGAATGCACGCTTGGTAAGCGTGCATGAAGTGAGTGTACGCTTGAGTCTTGGCAAAGTCGTGCCATTGGTTGGGGCGTCTCGAAGAAGTTGTAACGCAGCGGTCCCATGGACCTCGTTCAACCGGTGCCAAAGATGTTGAATGTCGTCATCTCTGAAGTGCGTCATGTAGAGCAAATATTTGCCTCTCCGTCCATGCAACGCCGTAATGCATGTTAATATCCCTCCGTAGGACTGCTGATGGACGCATATGTACGTTGGACTCCGGGGGAGTCTTGGCCCTCCACACATAGGTGGTCGCAGTGTATGCACGATGCGCGGAATTCATATACACAATATGTTCCAATCGGGTACCGACTTTTGGGGTGGTACTTGGATAAGGCGTACAACTCCGTTCCGGGAGGCGTGGGTTCCAACCCCCCTCATGGCATTTCTAACAGGTTATGGGCCCTCCACGTTTACTGCGAGGTTACCGGCCGGAGTTCATGGGATGATGTCTATTAAGGGGGAGTGTTAATATCCCTCCGTAGGGCTGCTAATGGACACATTTGTACGCTGGACTCCGGAGGAGTCTTGGCCCTCCACACATAGGTGGTCGCAGTGCATGCACGATGCGCGGAATTCATATACACAGTATGTTCCAATCGGGTACCGACTTTTGGGGCGGTACTTGAATAAGGCGTACAACTCCGTTCCGGGAGGCGTGGGTTATAATCCCCCTCATGGCATTTCTAACAATGCATACATCAAAGATGTGAGAAACGTCGAACTCCTCATCGTCTCCTTCTATAACAAACACTTGGTCAGCGGGTCTTAGCAAAGATGTAGAGCAAGTCTTAGATTGTTGATGTGAAACATAAGAGTGTAAGCGAGTTGTCGTTGGCAGCCGTAATGTGTAAATGTGCTTCCCAATATGCTCCTCGACCGTAGAAGGTCCAAGTTGGCGCTCGCGCAGCTTATACTTAGGCTATCCTCGAAGGAAGAGATTTTTTGTAAAGACTGACACTTTGTCTCCTCGAACGAAGTGTGGGGCTGTCGACGGTTCTGGACAAGCTTGCATCTCATCCTTGTGTAGTTGTAACACCCTACGTCCTAGAGCATTTACCTCCTATAACAATTTTAACCGCTATGACGCGTCGTGCAAAACCAGAATCGAAGGTCCCATGCTCAATAGTATGTTGTAAGTAATTCCTAATGCAGATTAGTTACAGAGAGCTAATGTATGCTCTGATAGAAGTCCGTATGTACAGGACATCACCTAGAATGTCTGAGCGCGATATCACAAACTAGCGCACAGACAGCTGACAGCGACAGCTGACACACACTCTTGTCTCGACACCAGCCGCCACCCAAGGCTGGTCGTGTAGCGTACCTGTAACCATCACGTTACAGTATCTTCCTTATCGAACCGTGCATACCACGTTCAACAGGTTATGGAGCCCTCCACCTGAAGGTTACGCGAGACGACAGTGCCTTTCGGCGTGCAACTTGGACACTCGCCCGAAGGCAAAGCCATTTTTTTTTTCGAATAATAATACTTTACTCTGTATATTTATTTCCACTTTCTCAAACACTACTCTACGGAACAGCCCCGCTACCACCTACTCTACTCTACGCCACGACGACCTAGCCAACCACACAAGCGCACTCGCTTGTGTGGACAGGGTGCATACTGGTCCAAGCTGGAGTGGGGAAGGGGGGAGCATTGTGAGGGTGAATACTCATACACAGGGTGCACGACAGCTTCAGCCGTAACGTAGAGCAGCGGACATATACACATGCATGTTCTTGCCTCGGCTGTCACTGTGCCCCACACTGGGTGGAGGATACGAAAAAGGTGCATTGAGACACCCCGGGGCTACGGGCCGACGGGTCGGCGGGCATCAGGCCGTCTCTTTGTATACCGTCGTTAGGCACAGTTACCGCTAGTGGATTTTTTCCACTGTCCGGTTGGGTACTCGACCCTTTTACGATGGCGCCAAAATCAAAGCCGGCACCTACCGCATCGGCCGCCGACTCGGGTGTCGACTCCGGCACGTGCGACACTCCGTTGCCCGACTCAGCCGGCGACAGCATTCGACTGGTGATGGAACAGCTACAGCTGCTCCACGCCAGGATGGACGACCAGGACCGGACGCAGTCGGAGCTTCTCCGTCGGGACGCACTGCGCGATCACCCGGTGCCTATCGACACGGCGCCGTTCCAACCTGTGCCCAACCAGTACCGGCCTGCTAGCGACCCCGTGCCTACTCCGGTACACGAGTACCCACTCCACATCAGCGCCAGCCGCAGGCCCACGATCGACCCGGAGTTCGTTGCGATGACAGCAGAATGGGCCACCAACTTCGACGGTGACTCTTTTTCCCGGTCTTTTCGCATGGACGCTCCGCTTATGCCGAGGACGGGTGAATTCAAGACCTGGAAGCGCGACTTCCTGTCGTTCCTTTCGATTAAGGGGGCTGCACTGATCCCTCAACTTGCTCTTTCCTCCTCTGGCGTGCCTCTGAATCCAGTCGCTCAGCGGTTCGCGCACGCGATGCTCGTTCAGTGCTGCCGCCAGAACAAGCCAGCTGCACAGGCCATCGCAGGGGTCCCCGCTGGACGACTCGACTGCGGGACAGCCGCATGGGAAGTGTTGTGCGAGAGACTGGACGCGCAGTCCATTTCACGCACGCTGTCGCTCCTGGACCGCATGATGGTTCGTCAGGCCTCTGGTCAATCAGTCTCGGCATACGTCCACGCTGTGAAGCAGTGCTTCGATGAGCTGAACGAGTGCCTGCAGCTGAAAGATGGCTCTGCAGCCATTCACCCCCACGTCCTCGCCCTGGTCATGATTCGCGGTCTGTCGAACGTTGGGCAGTATGGCCAAGCCAAACAGTGTGTGATTAATGCCTTTGACACCGACTTCATCCTGTCAGCCGACAAAGTGATGGGGAGCATTATCCACCAGGCTCAAAATCTTGATGCAGATGTCTCCAACAAGGGGGACACTGCTGATTCCGGGCCTGCGGTCAATGCCTTCCTTGCGGATCGCAAACGGCAGGGTGGCCGTGGCGGTGGGGGATGGACCGCGGACAAAAAGAAGTCCAAGTTCGCAATGAAGTGCGGGGCCTGCGGAGACCCAAACCATGTCTGGTCGACCTGCAAAGCGCCGGATGCTGATGTCCTCCGCTGGACACTGGCCAAGCGCAAACAGATTGCCGAGAGATACGCGGACCAGCCTCCCCCCACTGCACACCTCAGCCACCTTTCTGCTGCTGAAGCATCTGAGGGACATGCTCCCGCTGAGGACGCACTGGAATACGACATGCAAGACGAGTATGACGACACTGAGGTCAGTACGTCCTTTGCCTCAGTTGCATTCACGTCTGCTGCATCTCGTGTTGCCGACCTGTCTGAGTACTGGGTAGTTGACTCTGCCTGCTCCGTTAACTTGACGTCATTTCGGTCGGATTTTTCGGAATTTCATCCATCCTCACGCCGTAGCACAGTTGGTGGTGTCGGTGTCACGGTCCAGGGCAGTGGAAAAGTCCGCATCCCCATTTGCCTGACCTCCGGTCGAACAGTCTTTCGGCTCGCTCATGCCCTGTACACCCCTGACTTGTCCTCTCGATCAGCGCAACGTATCAGTCGTCTCCTGAGTGTCAGCTGGATGCAGCAACACTCAGGGTGTGCGTTTTCTTTCCCTACAGACACTGACTCTGGCACTGTGCGTGTGACCACAGGAATGGGGATGCTAATCCCGTCGGGGAACGGACTGTACCTCCTCCCGAGGTCGCATGCCTGTGCGGGGATGTCCTCGCCCACCGTAGACAGTCGTAGCCAGAACTCTGTCGCACTTGCTGCTGAGTGCGACGCTGCTTTGTGGCACAGTAGAATGGGGCACCTGAACATGCAGAGCCTGCAGGCTCAGCATTCTCATAACACGGTGTCTGTACCGGTTATGCCTAGTTCTGTAAAAGATCTCGCCTGTGAGTCTTGCAATCTGAACAAAGCCACTTCTGCGCCAAAAAATCGCACAGCATCTCAGAAGCCAGCCGCCCCGCTTCAACACATGTCGTGTGATCTGTGGGGTCCTGTCAGTGTACCCTCCCCCCACGGCCTGCGGTATTGCCTGCTGGTCATCGACCACCACACTAACTTCATGTGGGTGCGGTTTCTGAAGTCTAAGGATGAGACGTGCGCGAAACTGGAGACCATCCTCCTGGACGCGCGGCATACTCATGCCCGTTATCACTCACACCTCCATGCATTTGCACCGTTTCTGAAATTCGACTCAGACTCGGTTTTCGAGGCCGCGAACACGCAGCTCATGTGCGCGAGATTGGGTTTCAGCACTCAATTCTCGGCGCCCTATGCACATCACATGCTTGGGAAAGCAGAACGCCCGTGGCGCACACTGCGTGACTGCGCGTCCTCAATGCTTCACGCCATGTCTGTGCCTAACAGCATGTGGTCATGCGCGATCAGCACCTGTGGTCCACCTCCGTAACCGTACTTACAGTCGGGCTGTTGGCCCGTCTGGGGGGGTCCCTGTCACCATTCTCACAGGCGCAGTCCCTGACGCGTCAGTATTTCGCGTGTTCGGCTGTGCAGCATTTGCCAAGGTACCTGATAACCTCAGACGGAAACTTGGCCTGAAAGCGTTCCGAGGTGTGATGGTGGGGTACTCTCATAACTCCCCAGGGTATCGTATCTACAACCCCGCGACCAGGCGCATCACCACGTCTGTTCACGTCAAGTTTGCAGAGACTGTGCCCGGGTTTGGGACATCCCACCCTGTCGCCTCGTCGATTGATGTGTGTGCAGACACAGAGGCTCTCCCCATTTCCCCTGAAAGTCACCCCCTCCCAAATCTGACCCTGGACACAGATGACACAGGGTGTGTGGAGGAGGTCGACAGACCCGCTCGCCCTCGCGGACCGCCTACTCGCTATGGGGAGTATGTTGCCCATGTCTCTGCTGTGCCGCGCGTGTGTGTCACTGACTCGTGTGAGCACGACCTGTCCGACCACATGGACGACATTTTTCCACTCCCTGACTTCTCCATGATGACAGCTCAGCCACGTCACAGGCACTCTGAAGGACCTGTGAGTGATGTCGCTATGGTGTCCGCAAGCGTCTGTGTTGAACCCACATCCTACAAGGATGCCTTGGTTAGTCCACAGTCCGCGGAATGGCAGACAGCCATGCAGGTGGAATTCAACTCTCTGACGTCCAACCAGACGTGGGATCTCGTTCCCCTGCCCGCTGGACGCCGCGTGGTCAACAGCATGTGGGTCTACAAGGCTAAAACAGACGCATCTGGTGCTGTTTCTCGATACAAGGCACGATTTGTCGCAAAAGGCTGAAGCCAGCGCGAGGGGATTGACTACACGGAGACGTTCTCACCCGTCATCCGACTAGCTAGCCTCCGCGTCTTCTTCAGCATTGTCGCTGCTCGTGACCTCGACCTGGGCGGTCTCGACATCGACACGGCGTTTCTGTACGCACCCATCAAGGGGGATGTCTACATCAGACAGCCCCTGGGGTTCGATGACGGTACCACCAATGTCTGTCACCTCCGCCGGTGCCTATACGGCTTGAAGCAGTCCCCCAGGGAGTTCAACGAGCTGCTTCGCGACTGGCTAGTCTCTCAAGGCTGGCGCCAGCTGATCTCTGACCCATGCATCTACATCTTTGAGGCCGACGGCGTCTTCGCCATGATTGCCCTCTACGTGGATGACATTCCTGTGGCGTGCAACAACACCGCCTGGCGGGTGGCCTTCACCGCGCTGGTGCGATCCCGATTTGACATCAAGGATCAGGGTGACCTGTCCGACATCATCGGCATGCACATCACCAGGGACAGAGCGGCGCGCACCATCAGCCTCGATCAAGGCAAATACGTGCGCGAGCTGCTTGAAAAACATGACATGGTGGACTGCAAACCCTCGTGTCTCCCGATGGACCCCGGTTTTTTGGCTGCGCTCTCCAAGCAGACGGCTGTACCCCTCACAGGCGCGGACCGGGACGTTTACCCGAGTCTGCTCGGCAGTTTGCAATATGCCGCTGTATGCACTCGCCCGGACGTTTCGACCGCGCTCAGCATTCTGGGCTCTGCGCAAGCGAACCCTACAGTGGCCCACATGCAGGCCCTTAAGAAAGTGTTGCGCTATCTTAAAGGGTCTCCAGCCATGAGCCTGACGTTGGGGGGGGGGGGTGAGGACAACACTCTCCAACTTACAGGCTTCGCTGATGCAGACTGGGGCAATGACAGTGTGACACGCCGGTCACGATCGGGATTTGTTTTTACACTGGGCAGAGGTGCAGTCAGCTACAAGTCTAGAAAGCAGTCCTGCGTCGCACAGTCAACATGCGAGGCTGAGTACTACTCAGCAGCGGACGCGACTAAGGAGGCCATCCATATTCGACAGATGTTGTCGGAGATCTTCAGTCGACCTGTCAGCGGGACGACCACAATCTGGGAAGACAACCAGAGCTGCATCGCCTATGCGCAGAATGCACTGGTGAGCGAGAAGACCAAGCACATCGACCTGAAGTATCATTTCGTGAAGGACCACGTACAACTGGGGACCGTCAAACTACGGTACCTACCCACCGGTGACATGGTCGCTGACATGCTGACCAAGCCACTACCTGGACCTGCACTCGTGAAACACAGGAGCGCCATTCTGGGGACATCTGGACCCATGCAGCGACACACTTTGTAGAAGGAATTATGTAATCACTTCCATCTGGTCACAAGACACACCTTAGCTATCTTGAGGGGGAGTGTTGTAAGTAATTCCTAATGCAGATTAGTTACAGAGAGCTAATGTATGCTCTGATAGAAGTCCGTATGTACAGGACATCACCTAGAATGTCTGAGCGCGATATCACAAACTAGCGCACAGACAGCTGACAGCGACAGCTGACACACACTCTTGTCTCGACACCAGCCGCCACCCAAGGCTGGTCGTGTAGCGTACATGTAACCATCACGTTACAGTATCTTCCTTATCGAACCGTGCATACCACGTTCAACATAGTAAGGTGGCTCTTATGTAGAAAATCCAAAAATTCGCCTCGAAGGGGGTGTGCTCAATTTCGAGCGCCTGAATAGCGTTGTCCACAAAATCCACTTGAGGCAAAAGGTCTGTCCACTTCGATCCATAGTAGCAGCAAAAAATCGCAGAAGTTGCTGAAACTTGTTGTTGACGCACTCCGTTTTGGCCGTGTCTCTTTGGGTGCTAGCTAGAAGACATGTTGAGACACGTTCCAATGCGCCTCCAGTGTGGCGGTTAGCCTCGTCAAGCTAAACGCTAGCACAAATCAGTTCTAATCTGTCTAGTTCTGTCGTTGCAAGATGGCAAAATGATGTTGTCGAGAGGCAATGGTGAAAGATGTTTCACTGCTGTACTTAAGCAGTAGATGTTTTAAGTGAACAACGAAATTGTTAAATGGTTCTGTCACCTCCCTCTACTGCACTGGGCTTAAATAGGTCTCTGCCCAGATTACTTACGCATGTAAGGCACGCTTACGTGTCGGGCGTTAGGGCTGTCTAACCGTCGTCATCTGTCTCGAGACGCGGCCTGCCTAGCATTGGGTTTCACGACGCGGCCTCTTCTGCATCCAAGAACTTGCTTAGGCGCGTCATGTGGCTAGTTAGATTAATTATGCATATTTGTACGTACCGGGAGGTACTGGTCGTACTGTAGCATCAGCACGCTTGTAAATATTGCAGTAGCGACGTACCCACGTTTGTACGTCCGTCCTGTGGAAAAGCACGAATTGGAATCCGTAACGAGTATCTCTACAATGTCCTGCAATATACCGTTGCAGGATTGTACTCGTCACACCATAGTGTTTGACCGAATCCGTTAACGAATCTCGGGTCACGATCATTGACCAGCACTCGGGGCAATCCGTGCAATTTTTAGACTCCTTGTGAAAACAAATTGCCAGTTTCCTATCTTGTTACGCTCTCTCCATACACCGTAGAAAATGGGTCATTCATTAACACACTGTCAAAGCGATTGCTCACGGGATTCTAATGGTGGACATGTCATTTCCGGGTTAGTTGAGTGCGCTGCGGCTCTTGACTTCGTGTCAGAAGACTTCGTAAGACGCTTTGCTTTACAAACTCGAAGTCTCCGACCAAGACTCCACTTCGACTTGCTAATGGTCAACGTGTGACATCTTCGATTGTTTGCGACAACGCTTTCGAGCAGGCTCGTCACGAGTTTCAACTGTCTTTTAACGTCTTACGAGATTTACGTGCTGCTGATCTCGTGCATGGTTTACCATGGCTTGACGACGAGCACGCGGTTTTGCGATTTGGCACTACACGTGTTTTTTCTCTTATGGATGGGACAACTGTGGAGACGCAAATTGAGGAGCGACGTCTTGAGTGCCTACTGATGTCATCTCCCAAGATTCAGAAACTCATGCGCAAGACGCGCCGCAGCAAAGGACGTTACGCTGAGTTTTACGTGATTGACGTTTCGCAAGCAACATAGCAACCGGCTGAGTTTCACACTAGAAAGGAGCTCATTGCAAAGCAACGTGGAAACTTCCGGTCGTTACTTTACCATGACTTCCCGGAGTTACTGCAACCAGTTAATTCGCCGCATGTAAGCCGACAGTGGGATCATCCGATCGAAGTTACTGGCCCGATAAAACGTCAGCGTCTTAAAGATTGTCATATGTGGAGCGCGTTGAGCTCATCCGACAGCTCAAAGACGCGATGGAAGCTTGCTTGATTCGACCCAGCCACATTGAGTTCGGCTCGCCAATTTATTTTTTTGCGTAAAGTTTATGGCTCGCTACGCATGTGCATGGACTACAGTGGACATAACGAAGTTACGCGTAAGGACGCCTACCCGCTTCCACGTGTGGACGACACACTCGATGAGCTGAAAGACGTGAATTTTAAGAGGCACCTCGACCTCTCGTCTTGCTTCTGACAAGTTCGAGTACATTATGAGGACGTCCACAAGACTGCGTTTCAGACCCCGGATGGCGTGATGGAATGGGTCGCCATGCCGTCTGGAGTGTGCAATGCACCCGCTACGTTCTAGCAAATGATGAATGACATCTTACACGACTTTTTACATAATATCGTTACTGTCTACCTCGACGACGTATGTGTTTACAACCGCACGTCGGACGAACACATAGAGCACATGCGTCTTGTTCTTCATCGATTTGAGGATGAAGAAGGCTTGAAGTTACGCCATAAGAAGTGCTTCTTCGGCCTACATGAGATGGAGTACCTTGGCTACATTGTGTTGGCTGGTCAAATTTCTGTCTCGACTAAGAAAGGCGAGGCCGTTGAGGACTGGCGAGTGCCTACGACGTAGAAGGAGGTTCGCAGTTTCGTGCAATTCTGCAGCTTCTACGTTAGATTCATCCATCATTTCAATGACCTTACGGCTCCATTGACGGACGTACTTCGAAAGTCCAAGCCACAGAAGGTTACGCTAACGCCTGCTTGTTTGGAAGCCTTTGAGACTCTCAAGTTACGGCTCATTTCCGCGCCAAGTTTGATCCTTCCGGAGGTCAACTCGGACGCGACGTTCACCGTGGTTACATATGCTTCGACAATGGGGATTGCAGCAATGATGTTGCAAGACCAAGGAGTAGGTTTTCGACAAGTCTCTTACGCGGCGCGGAAGCTAAATTCATGTGAGCGCGGCAACACCTACTATGCGTACGACTTAGAAGCTTTGGCCGTATGCGAAGCAATCAAGCATTGCAGGTGTTACCTTGAAGGTTGCTCTAAGTTCCTTGTCGTCACAGACCATGACACTATGCGACATTCTCTCAGGCAACCAAACAACAGGCTGAACAAGCGGCGAGCACGTTACCTGCGGGACTTGCAATCGTTAGTGGGCTTGATGACACTTGCGTGCCGCAAGAGAGCTCTGAACGAAGCTGATCCGTTATGTCGGCGCCCAGACTGCGTACCTTATGCCACAGTTCCATCGTTTCGGGATGGCGAGGTTCCGTCAGATGGAGAACTACGACGGAAGTCCCTGCTATTATTTTAAGACGCACATTTAAACCTACTGACAGTTACCGCGTTGCAGCTGAACCTTGAGTTCGCTGATCTCATTCGCGAGGGGTACTCCCAAGACTCGTTTTATGGGGACGAGGGTGAGTGGACGAAAGACAGCCGGATAGAAGCCAAAGCTGGATTCTTTTGGCGTCTCAATCGTCTTTGTATTCCGCGAAAGTCGGAGCTCCGACTGATATTGATCACATAGTTGTACGACAGTTCGTCAGCTGATCACTGAAGAATTGCTAGCACTCTTGCTTAAGCGCTCGACATATTTTGATGGAAATGAATTCGCGAAGATGTGAAAGAATTTTGTGAGCGCTGCGTCGTGTGTCGACGAGCAAAGATTCAACCACAGATGGCTGCGACTCTTACCCATTGCATATTCCTTACATACCGTGGCACACGGTTGCTCTTAACTACTTGACGCATTTACCTATGAGCAATGGCTTTGACAATGTGGTGATTGTGGTCGACCGTCTTGCTCGAATGGCCCGTTTTCTGCCATGCAAAGAGAGCGTAACAACACAGGAAACTGCTAATTCTTTTTACAAAGAGCTTATAGATTACACGGACTACCTCGTGTGCTGATCAGTGACCGCGACCCAAAATTCGTCATTGGCTTTTGGCGGACACTTTGGCGACGCCTCGGTACGCGTCTGAACATGTCTTCAGTCGACACCCGGAGACGGATGGGCTAACGGAGCGCGTCAACAACACGTTTCAACAACTTCTACGTGTTTTTTGTTGCTACGATGGATCCAAATGGACAGACTTGTTGCCTCAAGTGGAATTTGCGTACAACGCTTCTCGTGAGCTCGGAATTGAGCACACCCCCTTCGAGGCTTATTTTGGGTTCTCTCTTGAGGAGCCCCTTGATCTGCTATTGTTCAGCATGCGACCTTTAATCCCGGTTTCGCAAGACGCGTCAGAGCGGGTAAGAATGTTACATAAGTACATGCTCTAGTACGTTCGGTGTTACAACTGCACAAAGATGATATGCAAGCTCGTCCAAAACCGTCAACATGCCCACATTTCGTCACATGAGACAAGGTGTCACTTGTTACAACAAACCTCGTCTCACGCGGGCAGCCAAACAACAAGCTAAGGGGCCGACAGTTTGGACCTTTTTCAGTGGAGGAGCAGATACGGAAACACAATTACTGATTGAAACTTCCGGCGACAGTAGGCTCACACCATGTGTTTCATGTGAGCAACCTACGACCTTGCTCTGCAGCTTTGCTACGACTAGTTTTCCTAGTGACTGCTCTGGAAAGAGACGACGAGGAGTTTGACGTCTCCCACATCTCTGATGTTTGCATCAAGTCGTTACCTGGACGTCGAGGCACATATTTGCTCTTCATCACGCACTTCACTGATGATGACATTCCACCTGTCTTGCACCGGTTGAACGAGGTACATCGAACTACGGCGTTACAAGATTTCTTGAAGACGCCCCAATGGCATAAATTCGCCAAGACTTATGCCTACATCGACTTCATGCACGCTCACCCGGCGCGCATTCATGAGTCCCAGTTACTGCTTCAGTAAAGGAGCCTAGACCACGGAGGTCTGCCTCGCGGCGGCCTCATTCATCTATCAAGAGGGGGGGGTACGAGTGTGACGAGGACAATCCGGCAACATTACAATGCATGACATTATACATGTACTCGTTACTAATTCCAATTCGTGCTTATCCATGGGAAGGACGTACAACGTGGGTACGTCGTTTCTGCAATTTAGCGAGGGTTGTGATGCGTATTGTACTACCTGTACCTTTCGGTACGTACATGTACGCACAATACATCTAACTAGCCATACTACGCGCCAAGCGAGGTTTCCAATGCAAAATGAGATTCCCTAGACTGGACGAGCCGCGTCGCTAGTCTGTTGATGACGGTTGGAAAGCCCTAGCACATGGCATGAGCAAGCGAGAGTAAGTGCAAGCTATCTAGGCGGAGAGATATTTAAGCCTAGTGCAGTAGAGGGAGGTAACATAACTTTTTAATAATTCCTTTGTTAGATTACAATATAATGTTAAACACTAACAATTAAACATCTCCTCATCTCTCCCTCCATCTGAACTTCCGCCTACAGAGACAACCGCGACAAATAGAACGGAACATATTTGTCTTTGCAAGTTAGCTTTGAGAAGGCCAACAACCACATAATATTAGACATTTTCCCCACCTTGTTTTTTCCTTTTTGATTGGTGGTTTGCACTATCTTTTTTCTTGTTAGGGCGTATTATATGAATATTATTAGACGTGGCAGTGACGCATCCGAGCGAACCAAAACGAATTGAAATGACAAAAACGAGCCAAAACGTACCAATTATACCAAGATAATTGGTAATAAACGTATTCATACGTACCAAATTGTCGAGAGATGCGTTCGTACGTTCGTCGCTGTGTAATCGGTTTGATTTGCGCGCATTCGGGAACGTTTTCCGCACTCAAGCCATAAAATACATAGCGACACTAACCTTAAAAAAACAAAGACAGATTAGAAAAATTAAGAGCAAAATCTTACAAGAAAAGGCAGTGGAAACCATCGAGCAAAAAGGAGCAAGGAGGAAAGAAACCCACA
>JAPMLY010001126.1:35000-62500 GCA_026401115.1 Tetraselmis chui | reverse complement strand
ACTTAAATGGTCAGATTGATTTGAATCTAGAGGTTTGCATATCCAATATCATGTGTACGGGACAGTAACTCTAGCGGTTACTGTTACCGTTAATATCGGCGCGTCTCACCTGCAGGGCAACCACCTTGCCCGAGCAGTTAGACGCAGCCAACGACCAACGACTTCCCCAACGGTCAGCTCTAGCTAGCCCGTGCCTTATAAGCCGTAGCTAGCCACGAGCCTAGGCACTCTCTGCTTTCGCCCTCAGCCAATCTAGGCTTCGCGCGAATGCAGTCTCGACTCAAGTAGTCGAGTAGGGTGTCAATTTTACCTTTTCGTCCCATGCGCACTCGAGCGTCACGCGACACTTCCCCTCGTTCAGCTACGCAGTTCCCCAATATGCAGCCTGAGCAGTCTACGTCCGCCGCAGCGGCCGACCCTCACGCTACCACACTCGAACAACGCACAGCCGAACAGATTCGTACGGCGGTTTTGGCATCGGAACAACGGATTACTGAGCAGTTTTTGGCGGCTAACGCTGCCTTACTCGCCCGGCTCCAGCAGACGACAGCCACACCTGCTACTACTGATCAACGGCAGTCCATTCCCCCCGACGCGACCACATCGACGGAGGGTGGTAAGGAGGCCCCCGAGCCACCTATCGACATGCTCGACGACGAACCCGACCCCTCCGCGGCCGATTTCGTCGACTTCACCTACTACGGCGAAGTCATCCCAGCCGGCCTCGAACGTCCCCCTCGAGACGTCGAAGAGCCACGTCTGTGGACTCTCACGGACGACACCGCCCGCGCTCTAAGCGACAAACGCACCCAAGCTGCCTACGACGAGTACCTACACATCGGGTGCTATGCCTTCTTCGACAGCTGCGCCAACGCGGCAATTGGCGAGGCTCTGGACACGCTGTCGCAAGGCCCACCTTTACCGACAGAGCAGGCGGCAGCGATTGCCCTCGTCCGAGCGGGTCATCGCACCCACACAGCGACGGAGGAGGCCGCCCGTACTAGATTGGGCTTCCTCCGCCTCACCAAGGGCGGACAAACGAGCACGGATGCGGACCGCGTCTTTGCCGAACTGGCCCACGAGCGCTTCTGGCGACCGCGCCCTACCGCGGTCTCCGGCACATTGGATGCGCTTCGCCAAGCGCTCGTCGACCGCACGCTGGAAGTCAGCCTACACGCCGCCAGCAAGGCCGGCGCCGGAGGTGCTTTCGCGAAAGTCACACCGGACAAGCCTTCCGGCCCCGATGCGCGAGCCCGCAAGGCCGCCTCCGACAAACGCAAAGCCGCCGCAGCAGCAGCGGCAGCAGCCCGCGCTAACCCGCCACCCAAGCCGACCGACCCGGCTAAACCCTCGACCAAGAAATGACGGTGTGGCCCGCCGCGCCGATTCCTGCTCCCCGACGTCTTCCTACATGCGCCACCGCGTGCGTCGAAGATAACGGGAGTGGGAGCGCATCGGCGCGAGCGGCCAAGTCCTAAACTCGATCCGACATGGCGTCCGGGTGAAGTTCAAACACGGCCTACGCCCCAAGCCCTTCAACCACGGTGTCTCAATGCTAGACGCGACTCCGGCCCAACTCGAGTTTCTAAACTCGGAGCTCCCCCGCTTCGAGGCTTGCGGTGCTTGGGAGCGGGCGGACAACCCTCGCTACGTTTCCCGGATGTTTTTAGTTCCAAAACCCGGATGCAACCAATGGCGTTTGATTATCGACCTTCGAGAACTCAACCGTTATTGCTCGACCTTCACCATGACGTGCGAGACGCTCAAGCACCTACGTCACCTCTCGCGTCCCGGCGACTACTTCGTCTCCCTCGACCTTGCCGACGGGTACTACACCCTTGGCATCCGGGAGGAAGACCGCGACTTCTTCACGGTCAACTACCGCGGCACGCTATGGCGCCTAGCATGCCTTCCTATGGGCTGGTCGGGGTCGGCTTACTACTTTTGCAAGCTCACTCAGGTGTTCACAAACCACCTACGTCGCCCCCCGCAACCGGTTTCAGCGGCTACTCTTCCCCACAGTCGCCGCCCTACAAAGCGCTTCCTCAGAAACGCGCGATGGCGTGGGACCCGACTACTCCCCTACATGGACGACTTCCTTTTCCTCGCCGACTCCTACGCGGACGCCCTCCTACTGCGACAGCGCGTCCAAGCCGTACTCGACACCCTCGGCCTCGAACGCAACCCCAAGAAAGGCGTTTGGACACTATTGAACCATGCAAACACAGTTAGTGTGGAAGATAACGTACGCAAACGTAGTTACAGTCACAGTCCCGCAAACGGAACAGTTAAGGCGACAACCAGCCTACAGGCGTGGTGTCGGGACAACAGAAGTGTGAGAGCTGTAGCCTAGCGACAGCTCTGTACCGAGTCAAACAGTTTATCGGTATGTCCGATCTAGACATGTACTAATCATATCTAGAGTAGCTTACAGTAGCTATCTGCAACTAATACGTATGCGGTATTACTTACAACACTCCCCCTGAAGGTAGCTACGGGATGAAGCGTTGCATTGGGTCTTGTCCTCCAAGGATCGCACTTCGGTGTCGTGCTAGTGCAGGTCCTGGGAGGGGTTTGGTGAGCATGTCAGCCACCATCTGGTCAGTGGGGAGGTACCTCAACTTGATGGTCCCTTGCTCCACGTGGTCTTTGAGAAAGTGCCACTTCAGGCCGATGTGTTTAGTCTTCTCGCTGACCAAGGCATTCTGGGAGTATGCAATGGCGCTTTGGTTGTCCTCCCAGATGGTGGTGGTTTCGGTGATGGGGGAGTCGAAGATTTCCCCCAGGAGTTGTCGGAGGTGGAGTCCCTCCTTGGTGGCGTCAGCCGCAGAGTAGTACTCGGCTTCACACGTGGATTGAGCCACACAAGTCTGTTGTTTGGACTTGTAACTGATTGGCCCGCGTCCGAGGGTGAAGAGATAGCCCGAGCGAGACTTGCGGGTGCTGCTGTCGTTGGCCCAATCAGCGTCGGCAAAGCCTGTGAGTTGGAGACTGTGGTCCATGCCCCCCCCCAACGTCAGGCGCATGTTGATGGTGCCATGGAGGTAGCGGAGGACCTTTTTCAGAGCCTGCAAGTGTGCCTCGGTGGGCGAGGCTTGGGCAGAGCCGAGGATGCTCAATGCCGTGGAGACATCGGGGCGGGTACAAACGGCGGCGTACTGAAGGCTGCCCAGGAGGCTTGGGTAGACGTCCTTGGCCACTCCTGTGAGAGAAGGCGAGTTCAAGTGTGTAAGGCCGGCGAGGAAGCCTGGGTCCATCGGAAGGGACGACGGCTTAGAGTCAGACATGCCGTACTTGGCGAGGATGTCGCGCAGGTACTTGGACTGGTCCAGCGAGATTGTGCGCGTGGAGCGATCGCGGGTAATGTGCATGCCGAGGAGTTGGGAGAGGTCGCCTAGGTCCTTGATTTTGAACCGTGTTCCGAGTTGGGCTTTGAACGATGCGAGCCAGGTGGCATCATTGCAGGCCGCGGGAATGTCATCGACGTACAGGGCGATCATGGCGAAGACGTGGCCGGCGCGGTAGATGTAGATGCACGGGTCAGAAACGCATTGTTGCCATCCATGGTCGACGAGCCACGCACGAAGTAGCATGTTGAACTCGCGGGGGGACTGCTTAAGGCCGTAGAGGCAACGCTTGAGGTGACAAACCTTGGACGTTCCATCGGTGAAGCCGAGGGGCTGGCGGATGTACACATCCTCCCGGATGGGGGCGTAGAGAAACGCTGTGTCGATGTCCAGTTGGCAGAGTTCAAGGTCGCGGGCGGCTGCAATGGTTAGGAAGAGACGCAGGCTGGCCATGCGGATGACCGGGGAGAAGGTCTCCGTGTAGTCCAGTCCAGCGCGTTGACTGCACCCCTTGGCGACGAACCGCGCTTTGAAGCGGGAGACGTCGCCGGCTGTATCCGACTTGACTTTAAAGATCCACATGCTGTTAACGACCATGCGGCCGGGGGGGAGGTCCACAAGGTCCCACGTGCCGTTGCTGATGAGGGAGGAATACTCCTGTTGCATAGCGGCTTGCCATTGGGTGGCTTGGGCGCTGTCCAGTGCAGCTCGGTAGGATTTTGGTTCCACACACTCTCGGGCGGAGAGGAGGGCGATGGCAGTAGGGGACGTGCCGGCAGGTGTGTGTGGGGGACCAGTGACAAGGTCGGGGACGTGAGGGTGCTCAAAGATGTCCTCTTGAGCTTTTCCTTGTTCAGGATCACAACACGCCGTGACGAGTGTGGGTGGGTAGTCGGACAGGTGGGCAACCATATCGCCGTAGCGAATGGGGTGGGAGCGGAGCCGAGCATGGCGAGGGGTTGGCGGGGGGGGTAGGGGTGTGGGTGATGTGAGGTCAATTGGGTGGGATAGGGGTGAGTCTGCGGGTACGTCGTCCGAAGAGTCGGTGATGGCCGAGTCGACGGAGGGTTGTGTGTCGAAGCCTGGGGTGTCTTCCTGAAAGACAACATGTACGGAAGTGGTGATGCGACGCGTTTCCGGATTGTAGACACGATACCCGGGTGCGTCAGGGGGATAGCCCACCATGACGCCGCGAAATGCTTTTTCACTGAGTTTCCGACGTTGTTTGTCGGGGACCTTGGCGAAAACGGCGCAGCCGAAGACGCGGAACTTGGAGGCGTTGGGCACCGACGACGTAAGGAGTGTGAGGGGGACGCCCCCATTAGGTCCGACCGAGCGACTGTACGTGCGGTTGCGAAGGTACACAACAGTGCTGACAGCACACGACCACATGGAGTTGGGAACGGCCATGTTGTGGAGCATCGCCGATGCATTGTCCCGGATGGTGCGCCAGGGACGTTCGGCCTTGCCGAGCATGTGGTGGGCGTATGGGGCAGAGAACTGTACCCCGACGCCGAGGTGTGCGCACATCTGGCGAGTGACAGCAGCTTCAAACACAGAGTCAGAGTCAAATTTGAGGACCGGTGCGAACGCGCCCGTCTGGGAGTGATGGCGGGCATGCAGGTGTTTGATGTCCAAGAGGATGGTTTCCAATTCCGAACATGCGTCGTCTTTAGACTTAAGGAACCGCACCCACATGTAGTTGGTGTGGTGGTCGATGACGAGTAAGCAGTAGCGGAGGCCATGTGGGGAGGGGACATTGACCGGGCCCCAGAGGTCAGCGGACAGGTTGAGGAGGGGGTGGGATGGCTTCGCGCAAGCGGCTGTGTTGCGTGGTGCAGCTGTGGCTTTGTGAAGGAGACAAGAGTCGCACGAAACTTTGGTTACAGCGCTAGTTAACACAGGGCTAGTCGGGACACCGTGAGTGTGTTGGGCCTGAAGGCTTTGCATGTTGAGGTGGCCATATCGACGGTGCCATAGGACGGGATCACACTGGGCAGTAAGGGCAACCTGAGGTGAGGGGTCAAGTGCCGGCGGGGCGGATGGGCTGGAAGGGAGGGCCGGCTGGTGGGGAAGGAGGTAGAGACCGTTTCCGGACGGTTCTAGCATACCCATGCCTGTGGGTACCAAAAGCAAACCAGTGTCAGAGTTGGAGGGGAATATGAATTCACAACCGCTGTGAGTTTGCATCCAGCTGACACTAAGGAGTCTGCCGATACGCTGTGCTGAACGAGATGATAGGTCAGGGGTGTAGAGTGCATACACAGTGCGGTGAATTAGCTGGCCAGAGGCAAGTCTGACAGAAAGTCGCACTGAGCCACTGCCCTTAACGTCAACGCCGACACCGCCCACGCGAGAGGGAGTGGAGGGGGGCGTGAATTTCACGAAGTCATCTCGGAACGCAGTGAGGTTAATCGAGCAGGCGGAATCAACGACCCAAAACTTTGACAGATTACGACCCGGGGCGAGGGAAGAGGAGAATGCCACAGAGCTGAATGGGACACTCACCTCGTCGTCAGCGTCGTCATCAACGCAGTCTGCGAAGGTGGGTAGGCAATCGGTGTCATCGGCGGGGGCGTCGTCGGCAGGGACGTCGCTCAGCAGCGCAGCGTGAGCAGAGGGGGTGCCGTCGGCGGCGCCGTACTTCTGGACTGTCAGCCTACGCTTGGCAAGATTCCACTTAAGAATAGCGTCATCAGTGGCATTGCACGCGGACATGAGATGGTGGAGGCTGCCACAAACGCCACACTTGTTGGGTCGTTGGCCGCGAGGGTTACGGTGTGGTGGGCCTCGACCGCTGTGCGAGCCGCGGCCCGCAGCGACGAACGCGGAGATGGGAGGAGGTGATATGTCCGGAGCGGTTGCGTCCGGAGCAGGGTTGTCTTCCATGTTGTGCGCAAGGTGTAGAATGCTCGCCATAACTTCATCAGCCGACATGATGTAGTCCGTGTCGAAGGCGTTGATGACGCATTGCTTCGCCTGACCGTGTGGGCCGCTGCTAGAAATGCCGCGCAGCATGAGGAGACCGAGGTGGTGGGGGTGGATGGCAACGGAGCCATCAGCCAACTGGCATGTGTCGTTGTACTCGTCAAAGGTCTGGCGCATGTAGTGGACATAGTCACTGAGTGACTGACCGGGGCGCTGTCTGACCGTGAGATTGTCCAAGAGGGACAAGGAGCGAGCAAAAGACCGACAGTCAAGGCGTTCACAAAGGATGTCCCACGCGGCGGCGGCGCAGTCTGGGCGTGCTGGAGAAACGCATTTCATGGCTTGGTCAGCGCGCTTATTCGCGCTGGCTGCATGGAGGAGCAGCGTGTAGGCGTAGTGTTGCGCTTGTTCGTCGAGCCAGACGCCGGAGTCGCGGATGGCCAGCTGAGGAATGAGGTATGCGGCCTTGATGGAGAGGAAATTAAGGAAGGTCCTCTTCCATTGCTTAAAGTCCGTGGTCGGGCACATGACGGGGACCGACATCTTCATGGACCGGTTGAGGGCGTCCTTGTCGAAGCCGGGGGCTTCGTGTGCCGCCCGGTTGATGACCACCGGGTCGATAGTGGGGCGACGACGGCCCCGGGGGTTGGGGTCGCCATGTTGGAGTGGGGGAGAGTGCCGGCCATGAAAGGGAGGAGGTGGGCCACCGGGAAAGGGAGAGCGGCCGGCCATGGGACGCGGCGGGCCGTACGAGTGCGGGTGGTCACGGTAGGGGGGGATAAGATGAGAGGGCGCCTCCGTGATATGGGGGCCGGGGTGGTGAAGGGCGTATCCGGCGTGGGGGAAGGGGGGAGGTGGTGGGAGGTGATCAACCCGGATGGCGTGACGCGAGGGGTCGTAGTGCGCCTCGGCACGCGCGGGCTCGCGGGGCGCATCGTGGCGGCGCTGTGCGACTGTGGGGTCGCTAACAGGGGCTGCAGCAGGAAAGAGTGTTTCTGCGTCCGGGGTTACGAAACCAGGCTGGGTATGGTCACTCAGGTGGAGGGTGTGACCGTCGTGGCTGTGCCGGACGGGTTCGAGTGGGGCATCGTGGCGGCGCTGAGCTACAGGGGGGTGCGGATTAGCACCCGCAGCAGCGACAGCACCCTCGGCCGACTGCGAGTCGACACGAGCAGTTAAGCTCGCCACTTGCGCAACGAGCAGCGCGAGAGTATCGGGGGGGTGATCGAGGGTGCTCTGGTGAGAGCCTGACTCAGGGGAATCAGCAGGTGAATCAGGCGGGTTTTTCTGCTCCATTTCGACAGAGGGAAAAAAAAGAAAGAGCTGAAGGAAAAAACAGGCAGCGGTAAAAACCGCTAGCCGGACTCGTGCCTAACAGCGGTATGCTAAGAGACGGCCTGATGCCCGCCGACCCCTCGGCCTGTAGCCCCGGGGTGTCTCAGAGCACCTTTTCTGTATCCTCCACCCAGTGTGGGGCACAAGTCGAGGCCAAGGCCAGGACAGGTGGAGCGCTGCGCGAGGTGGCTGATGCGCGAGGCTAGTATAAAAATAAAAATAAAAGGTAAGCTACGGCTGGCGTGCGACCTGTGGATGCGTATTCACCCGACAGTGCACCCCCCCGTTCTCCAGCTTGGACCTGTGTGCACCCTGTCCACACACGACGAGTGCGTCGGTGTGGTTGGCTGGCTATCTCCGGCGGGTGGCTGGCTTAAGAGGGTGGTGGCGGGTTTTAAAAATCGCAGTTTATACTGGCGATACCGCCGACTACAGGTTGAAAGTACTAGGTGTCTATAGAAACTTGCCTTCTGCGGGAGAGCTGTCGATCGCAGCTCGCCGAACCAGGTTGTCGCGCGTGAGTGACGTGAGGCGGGGGCCCATAACCTATTGAACCATGCAAACACAGTTAGTGTGGAAGATAACGTACGCAAACGTAGTTACAGTCACAGTCCCGCAAACGGAACAGTTAAGGCGACAACCAGCCTACAGGCGTGGTGTCGGGACAACAGAAGTGTGAGAGCTGTAGCCTAGCGACAGCTCTGTACCGAGTCAAACAGTTTATCGGTATGTCCGATCTAGACATGTACTAATCATATCTAGAGTAGCTTACAGTAGCTATCTGCAACTAATACGTATGCGGTATTACTTACAACAGACACCTACTCAAGTGGGCGATCATTTGGGGTTAACAGTGGACCTCCACCACGGCATGTTTCGCGCGCCGCCCGCGAAACTCCACCAGCTCGCGCAACAAGCGGAGCGCTACCGACCGCCATCAACACATTACGTGGAAGGAACTTCGAGCGGTGCGACACGCGGTGGAATCTTTCCTACCACAACTCCGAGGCCGGCAAGTCCTCCTACACGAGGACAACACGGCTGTGGTCGCCGCCCGTACCAAGCTTACCTCACGCTCGCCCGTCATGATGGCCGAACTCCGACGCCTATGGTACCTCCTCGACAGCAACGACATCAACATCCGGCCGCGCTACATCCGCTCGGCGGCCAACATATGGGCCGACGCGCTAAGCCGCGAGTTGGACTACGAGGACTGGCAGCTCAACCCCCGTGTTTTCGCCCACCTTCAACGCCGGTGGGGGCCTCACACGATCGACCGTTTCGCGTCTATGCTCAACGCGCAGCTGCCCCGCTTCAACGCCCGCTGGCGGGAGCCCCGGTGCGAGGACGTCGACAGCCTCCGCCTCTCCGACGACGCGTGGCGTCGGGAAAACAACTACTGCAACCCTCCTTGGTCTGCCCTCCCTGCCCTCGCCGCCAAACTCGCCCAAGCTCAAGCCTCGGCCACTGTCATTGCGCCCTTTTGGCCCAACAAACCGTGGTACCACGCGTTCGCTCGATTGGCCACCGAAACTCTACACTTCCCAGCGGCGCGCGACCTATTCTTTCCCGGCAGGCGCGGCAAGCCCGAGGGGGTCGGGCCTCCCGCGTGGAGCATCGTGGCCTTTCGTCTCTAACCCCCTCGTGGCTCTACACCCGGCGCGGAGCGATTGGACGGGCGCTGCGCCCGCCAAAATTAACCGCCCCAGTACAGCGCGTGCCGCCTCTGCGTACAAGACCACCCCGCTACGGCCTGCGCCTCGAAGCAGCACCGGCGCCCTGGTCCGCCAATCTGGCTGAAACTTTCCAAGACCTCCTAGGATCTGACAAGCTAGGAGTTACAGCGGTTGCTCTACTCAGCAACTCCCTAGCGCCCTCTACGTACTCCAGCTACGACAGCGCGCTGCGGCAATTTTTTATTTTCTGTACACAGGAAAATATCGCCCCCCTACAGGCCACTCCCGCTACCATGGTACGCTACACCGCGTGGTTAGCCCTGCTCGGCACTGTCGCCGCAAGCTCCCTGCAACCCTACTTCTCTGCTGTCAACAAGTTCTTTCGCGACCACCAACGCCAACCTATTGCTGTGGGCGACCTCCTGGCGGACGCCCGACGTGGCCTCGAAATGCTGCAGCACCGCCTAATCCCCGCCACCACGCGCCTTCCTCTACCCGCGCCCGTCGCCCTCAACATCCTACTGGCCGCCGACACGCTACGCCTCACCCTTCCGTGGACACCCGCCGCGCTCTCCCAGCTGCAACGTTTCAGAGCTTGCCTCGCGGTGTGCGTCAATTACACCTTTTTCTGCCGGGCCGAAACTGGCGCCCGTTGCCAGACAGGCGACCTAATCGTCGACAGACCTTCGCAGCAAATCTGTCTGTTTGTGAGAAAATCTAAAGGCGACCAGCGCCGCGACGCCAGCGAGAAACAAGTTATCGCTATCCCGGTCGCCGCCAACCCAGTCCTGGCGGACCTGCTCGACTACTACACGGAACAGCGCGCTATATTCTGCACTAAATTCTACAACAAGCCACCCCCGCTCGCCTTCTGGAGTTTCTCACCTTCAGAAACGTCCGCCGATTGGGGTGCCGCGTCCACCATCTCCGCCTGGCTCTCCCTCGCCCTCCTCACAGTCAACTCGTCCGCGCCCGCCGGCTTTAAATGGACATCGCACAGCCTAGGGAAAGGCGCGGCGTCCGCTGCCAGCTGCATCGGCGCGCCCCTCCCCGTAATCAAATTTATGGGTGGCTGGGCCAAGAACAACTCTGTGACCGAAGGCAAATATATTGACCCAACCATGACCCCAACACCTGCTGCTTGGCGGTTCTTCGGCTGGCTCACTCCGTCCCCCCCGCAACACTAATTCTTGCTGTGCAAGCCTTTGGCTTTAGGTTACTGGCAAAACGTGCCCTAGGGTAAATGGTCATATTGATTTGAATCTAGAGGTTTGCATATCCAATATCATGTGTACGGGACAGTAACTCTAGCGGTAAAACCCTAAAACCCGTAAATCAAAATATATCATTTTTATAGCGATTTACCCTAGGGCACGTTTTCGCCAAAGATTTCAGCTTGCTTACAATTTGGCCAAAAGACGCCCACAGGCAGGGCCTAGGGGTCAATTAGCGCAGGATTATAGGGTTGGGTGGGTGGGTTCGCGCGAAGCCTAGATTGGCTGAGCGCGAAAGCAGAGAGTGCCTAGGCTCGTGGCTAGCTACGGCTTATAAGGCACGGGCTAGCTAGAGCTGACCGTTGGGGAAGTTGTTGGTCGTTGGTCGCGCCTAACGGATCGGGCAAGGTGGTTGCCCTGCAGGTGAGACGCGCCGATATTAACGGTAACAGTAACCGCTAGAGTTACTGTCCCGTAAACATGGAATTGGATATGCAAACCTCTAGATTCAAATCAATCTGACCATTTACCCTAGGGCACGTTTTGCCAGTAACCTAAAGCCAAAGGCTTGCACAACCAAAATTAGTGTTGCGGGGGGGACGGAGTGAGCCAGCCGAAGAACCGCTAAGCAACAGGTGTTGGGGTCATGGTTGGATCAATATATTTGCCTTCGGTCACATAGCTGTTCTTGGCCCAGCCACCCATAAATTTGATTACGGGGAGGGGCGCGCCGATGCAGCTGGCAGCGGACGCCGCGCCTTTCCCTAGGCTGTGCGATGTCCATTTAAAGCCGGCGGGCGCGGACGAGTTGACTGTGAGGAGGGCGAGGGAGAGCCAGGCGGAGATGGTGGACGCGGCACCCCAATCGGCGGACGTTTCTGAAGGTGAGAAACTCTAGAAAGCGAGCGGGGGTGGCCTGTTGTAGAATTTAGTGCAAAATGTCGCGCGGTGTTCCGTGTAGTAGTCGAGCAGGTCCGCCAGGACTGGGTTGGCGGTGCGAGGGATAGCGATAACCTGTTTTTCGCTGGCGTCGCGGCGCTGGTCGCCTTTAGATTTCCTTACGAACAGACAGATTTGCTGCGAAGGTCTGTCGACGATTAGGTCGCCTGTCTGGCAGCGGGCGCCAGTTTCTGCTCGGCAGAAAAAGGTGTAATTGACGCACACCGCGAGGCAAGCCCTGAAACGTTGCAGCTGGGAGAGCGTAGCATGTGTCCACGGAAGGGTGAGGCGTAGTGTGTCGGCGGCCAGTAGGATGCTGAGGGCGACGGGCGCGGGTAGCGGAAGGCGCGTGGTGGCGGGGATTAGGCGGTGTTGCAGCATTTCGAGGCCACGTCTGGCGTCCGCCAGGAGGTCGCCAACGGCAATAGGCTGGCGCTGGTGGTCTCGAAAGAACTTGTTGACTGCAGAGAAGTAGGGTTGCAGGGAGCTAGCGGCGACCGTGCCGAGCAGGGCTAACCACGCGGTGTAGCGTACCATGGTAGCCAGAGTGGCATGTAGGGGGGCGATATTTTCCTGTGTACAGAAAATAAAAAATTGCCGCAGCGCGCTGTCGTAGCTTGAGTACGTAGAGGGCGCTAGGGAGTTGCTGAGTAGAGCGACCGTTGTAACCCCTAGGTTGTCAGTTCCTAGGAGGTCTTGGAAAGTTTCAGCCAGATCGGCGGACCAGGGCGCCGGTGCTGCTTCGAGGCGTAGGCCGTAGCGGGGCGGTCTTGTACGCAAAGGCGGCACGCGCTGTCCAGGTGCATTTAAATGTTGCGGGCGCAGCGCCCGGCCAATCGCTCCGCGCCGGGTGTAGAGCCACGAGGGGGTTAGAGACGAAAGGCCACGATGCACCACGCGGGAGGCCCGACCCCCTCGGGCTTGCCGCGCTTGCCGGGAAAGAATAGGTCGCGCGCCGCTGGGAAGTGTAGAGTTTCGGTGGCCAACCGAGCGAACGCGTGGTACCACGGTTTGTTGGGCCAGAAGGGCGCGATGACAGTGGCCGAGGCTTGAGCTTGGGCGAGTTTGGCGGCGAGGGCAGGTAGGGCAGACCAAGGAGGGTTGCAGTAGTTGTTTTCGCGGCGCCATGCGTCGTCGGAGAGGCGTAGGCTGTCGACGTCCTCGCACCGGGGCTCCCGCCAGCGGGCGTTGAAGCGGGGCAGCTGCGCGTTGAGCATAGATGCGAAACGGTCGATCGTGTGAGGCCCCCACCGGCGTTGAAGGTGGGCGAAAACACGGGGGTTGAGCTGCCAGTCCTCGCAATCCAACTCGCGGCTTAGCGTGTCGGCCCATATGTTGGCCGCCGAGCGGATGTAGCGCGGCCGGATGTTGATGTCGTTGTTGTCGAGGAGGTACCATAGGCGTCGGAGTTCGGCCATCATCGCGGGCGAGCGTGAGGTGAGCTTGGTGAGGGCGGCGACCACCGCCGTGTTGTCCTCGTGTAGGAGGACTTGCCGGCCTCGGAGCTGTGGTAGGAAAGATTCCACCGCGTGTCGCACCGCTCGAAGTTCCTTCCACGTAATGTGTTGATGGCGGTCGGTAGCGCTCCAAAAGCCACGGGCTTGATAGTTGGAGTCCTCGTTTAGAACGGCACCCCAACCGTAGTCGCTCGAGTCGGCGTGGAGGTGGGCGGTCTCGATTGGCTTGTAGATTGACCGGCCGTTGTGTTGAGTGGGGACCGTGCGCCACCACTCGAGGTCTCGGCGTAGTTGGTGGGTGAGGCGGACGCGTCCGCCCCACCCAACCCGTGTGGCTAACACGTTGTGGAGCTCGCGCAAAAAGAAGCGCGCGGGGGCGATTGCGAGGTAGAGGAGCTGTGCTTTTCCGGCGAAAGCCGCAAGTTGGCGTGTAGGCAGCCATCGGGCGTTGGACGCGGCTCGGCCGAGTAGGGATGAGGCTTGTTGCGCGAGCTGGTGGAGTTTCGCGGGCGGCGCGCGAAACATGCCGTGGTGGAGGTCCACTGTTAACCCCAAATGGTCGCCCACTTGAGTAGGTGTCCAAACGCCTTTCTTGGGGTTGCGTTCGAGGCCGAGGGTGTCGAGTACGGCTTGGACGCGATGTCGCAGTAGGAGGGCGTCCGTGTAGGAGTCGGCGAGAAAAAGGAAGTCGTCCATGTAGGGGAGTAGTCGGGTCCCACGCCATCGTGCGTTTCTGAGGAAGCGCTTGGTAGGGCGGCGACTGTGGGGAAGCGTAGCCACTGACACTGGAGGCGGGGGGCGACGTAGGTGGTTTGTGAACACCTGAGTGAGCTTGCAAAAGTAGTAAGCCGATCCCGACCAGCCCATGGGAAGGCATGCTAGGCGCCATAGCGTGCCGCGGTAGTTGACCGTGAAGAAGTCTCGGTCTTCCTCCCGGATGCCAAGGGTGTAGTACCCGTCGGCGAGGTCGAGGGAGACGAAGTAGTCGCCCGGACGCGAGAGGTGACGTAGGTGCTTGAGCGTCTCGCACGTCATGGTGAAGGTCGAGCAATAACGGTTGAGTTCTCGAAGGTCGATAATCAAACGCCATTGGTTGCATCCGGGTTTTGGAACTAAAAACATCCGGGAAACGTAGCGAGGGTTGTCCGCCCGCTCCCAAGCACCGCAAGCCTCGAAGCGGGGGAGCTCCGAGTTTAGAAACTCGAGTTGGGCCGGTGTCGCGTCTAGCATTTATATGCCGTGGTTGAAGGGCTTGGGGCGTAGGCCGTGTTTGAACTTCACGCGGACGCCATGGCGGATCCAGTTTAGGACTTGGCCGCTCGCGCCGATGCGCTCCCACTCCCGCCATCTTCGACGCACGCGGTGGCGCATGTAGGAAGACGTCGGGGAGCAGGAATCGGCGCGGCGGGCCACACCGTCATTTCTTGGCCGAGGGTTTAGCCGGGTCGGTCGGCTTGAGCGGCGGGTTCGTGCGGGCTGCTGCCGCCGCTGCTGCGGCGGCTCTGCGTTTGTCGGCGGTGGCCTTGCGGGCTCGCGCATCGGGGCCGGGAGGCCTGTCCGGTGTGACTTTCGCGAAAGCACCTCCGGCGCCGGCCTTGCTGGTGGCGTGTAGGCTGACTTCCAGCGTGCGGTCGACGAACGCTTGGCGAAGCGCATCCAATGTGCCGGAGACCGCGGTAGGGCGCGGTCGCCAGAAGCGCTCGTGGGCCAGTTCGGCAAAGACGCGGTCCGCATCCGTGCTCGTTTGTCCGCCCTTGGTGAGGCGGAGGAAGCCCAATCTAGTACGGGCGGCCTCCTCCGTCGCTGTGTGGGTGCGATGACCCGCTCGGACGAGGGCAATCGCTGCCGCCTGCTCTGTCGGTAAAGGTGGGCCTTGCGACAGCGTGTCCAGAGCCTCGCCAATTGCCGCGTTGGCGCAGCTGTCGAAGAAGGCATAGCACCCGATGTGTAGGTACTCGTCGTAGGCAGCTTGGGTGCGTTTGTCGCTTAGAGCGCGGGCGGTGTCGTCCGTGAGAGTCCACAGACGTGGCTCTTCGACGTCTCGAGGGGGACGTTCGAGGCCGGCTGGGATGACTTCGCCGTAGTAGGTGAAGTCGACGAAATCGGCCGCGGAGGGGTCGGGTTCGTCGTCGAGCATGTCGATAGGTGGCTCGGGGGCCTCTTTACCACCCTCCGTCGTTGTGGTCGCGTCGGGGGGAATGGACTGCTGTTGATCAGTAGTAGCAGGGTTGGCTGTCGTCTGCTGGAGCCGGGCGAGTAAGGCAGCGTTAGCCGCCAAAAACTGCTCAGTAATCCGTTGTTCCGATGCCAAAACCGCCGTACGAATCTGTTCGGCTGTGCGTTGTTCGAGTGAGGTAGCGTGAGGGTCGGCCGCTGCGGCGGATGTAGACTGCTCAGGCTGCATATTGGGGAACTGCGTAGCTGAACGAGGGGAAGTGTCGCGTGACGCTCGAGTGCGCATGGGACGAAACGGAAAAAACTGACACCCTGCTCGACTACTAGAGTCGAGACTGCATTCGCGCGAAGCCTAGATTGGCTGAGCGCGAAAGAATTGAGTGCCTAGGCTCGTGGCTAGCTACGGCTTATAAGGCACGGGCTAGCTAGAGCTGACCGTTGGGGAAGTTGTTGGTCGTTGGTCGCGCCTAACTGCTCGGGCAAGGTGGTTGCCCTGCAGGTGAGACGCGCCGATATTAACGGTAACAGTAACCGCTAGAGTTACTATCCCGTACACATGGAATTGGATATGCAAACCTCTAGATTCAAATCAATCTTACCATAACTGCAATGTGCGCGCTGTCGCGCGCGAAGGGTTCTCCTCCAGCTCTTCATCGAGGCCAATCCGGAGTTCTGGATGAAGGGCGCCTACATGCGCAGATTTTGATTTTTAGTTCTTTTGGCGCCCCCGGCATATCGGACTGGCAGGTAAGTCCGTATCATCACCCTGCTCTACACTACGAGCCTACGGGATTGATGCTGATGTTTGAAATATGAGAGTGAGTTAATAAAGCTCTGCCTTTAATTGTAAAAAACCAGTGGAAACCCGCCATGCAAAAAAAAAAACCGACAAGCTAAAGCCCGCGGGGCATGCAGGCAAGCAAGTAACTGCATCACTGCCCTCCTGCAAAACACCCCGAAGATAAGTATCCAAGCAAAGTGTGGCAGTTTGCCACTGAAAGCTAACTCCTGGTACAAATGTGTTCTTGCTTGTCGATGCCGTTCTTTTTCTTTCTATTCTTCGTTTTTCAGTGGAAGTGAAGATGGCGAGAGATGGAAGATGTCTTATTGCCTAGTGGGTTAACAGTAGAATGTAATTAAGCAAAGAAATGGTTAAGTATACATGGCACCTCCTTGTAGCTAGTGCAACTACACTAGGCTTAAATAGGTCTAGCCTAGCTAGCTTGCGCTTGCTCTCGCATGCTCCTCGGGTTAGGCGCTAGGGCTCCCGTAACGGTCCGAACTGACTAGCGACGTAGCTTGTTTGTCTCGGGAAATTTGAACTTTGCGCCGTGTAGCATATTAGTGTGGCATTTAGCCTTCTAAAGCTAATTGCAGACACAAATATGTTCTGTTATGTTCAGGTGCTGCTTTATGGCAGAGTGGTGGTGCAAAAGGGAGAAGATGAGAAGATGTTTCACTGCTTGTACTTTAGCACTATGTATTGTAATTGAACAAAGGAATTGTTAAATGGTTCCGTCATCTCCCTCTATTGCACTGGGCTTAAATAGCTTTCCGCCCACATAGCTTACGCCTGCTCACACTCGCTTACGTGTCAGGCGTTAGGGCTTTCCAACCCTCGTCAATAGTCTAGCGACGCGGCTCGTCTAGCATGGAGATTCACGACGCGGCTCATTCTGCATCGGAAACCTCGCTTTGGCGCGTCATCTAGCTAGTTTGATTAATTGTGCGTACATGTACGTACCGGGAGGTACTGGTCGTATAATACGCATCAAAACCCTTGTGAATTTCAAAGTAGCGACGTACCCACGTTGTACGTCCATCCGATGAAAAAGCACGAATATGAATTAGTAACGAGTACATGTACAATGTCATGTAATATATTGTTGCAGGACTATACTCGTCACACTCGTACCCACCCCCTCTTGACACATCCGTGAGGCCGCTTTGAGGCAGACCTCCGTGGTCTAAGCTCCTTTAATGAAGCAGTTACTAGGACTCGGGAATGCGCGCTGGGTGAGCGTGCATGAAGTCGATGTACGCATGAGTCTTGGCAAACTTGTGCCATTGGGGCGTCTCCAAGAAGTCTTGTAACGTCTTTGCTCGGTGTACCTCGTTCAACCGGTGCCGGACAGGTGGAATGTCGTCATCATCGAAGTGCGTCATGAAGAGCAAATACTTGCCTTGACGTCTAGGCAACGACTTATTGCACACAACAGAGATGTGCGAGACGTCAAACTCCTCGTCGTCTCCTTCAGGAACAGTCACCGGGACATGTGGTGTAGTGGAGCGGTAGAGCACGGTCGTAAATTGTTCGCATGGAACACAAGATGTAAGCGTACTATCGATGGAAGTTTCAATCTGTAACTGTGCTTCCCAATTTGCTCCTCCACTGTCAAATGGTCTAAGCAAATTGTCTTTGAGTTTCCGGTTGGGTTGTCCACGTAGAAAAAGGTTGGTTGTGACGACTAACACCTTGTCATCTCTGACGAAGTGTGGCGTTGTAGACGGTTATGTGCGTGCCTACATCTCGTCCTTGTGTAGCTGTAGCACAGAGCGTACCAGGGTATGAATTTCATGTAACAATCGTAACCGCTTTGTTGCGTCTTGCGAAACTGGAATTGACGGTCGCATGTTAAACAGCAGGTCTCGAGGCTGCTCATGAGAGAACCCAAAATTAGCCTCGAAGGGGGTGTGTTCAATTTCGAGTGCACGAGAAGCATTGTACCCAAATTCCACTTGCGGTAACATGGCTGTCCAATCAGAACCGTCATAGCAGCAAAAGCAACGAAGAAGCTGCAATAATGTGTCGTTCACTCGCTCCGTCAGTCCGTCTTTCTGAGGGTGTCGACAGGAAGACATGTTCAAGCGCGTTCCGAGGCGTCGCCAAAGTGTTTGCCAGAATCCGCTGACAAATTTCGGGTCGCGGTCACTGATCAGCACGCGGGGTAGTCACTGTAATCGGAAGACTCCCATCAAAAGCAAAGTAGCAGTTTCTTCGGCAGTCACAGTGTATGTACACGGCAGAGAATGGGCCATTCGAGTAGATGGTCTACTACAATCTGCACATTGTTAAAGCCATTGCTCTCAAGTAAGTGTGTTAAGTAGTCAAGACCAACTGTGTGCCACGGTGTGGGTGGAACGTGCAATGCGTAAAGAGTCGCAGCCATCTGCGGTTGAATCTTTGCTCGTCGACACACGACGAAGCGCTCACAAAAATCTTTCATATCTTGGCGAATTCGTTTCCACCTATTGAACACGGTGCATGGTTCGAGAGGAGGAAGCTAGATAGTTACACGGGATAGACTAGCCGGCCCCGCAAGGGGGCTAGGTGTGGGGACAAAGGAAGTGAAAGGAGGAGAGTGGCGGCCGGCAAAGCCAACGGATGGGGCCGTCGGCCGCCACAGGTAGGCACGCAAACAACCGCAGGTAGTGCAATACTAAGTACTAAGGGGACATTGGGCTACAGTGTACATAAGGACTGTGCATAGGAATGCAACTGTCTACACCCCCCCTCAATGTAGCCAAGGTTAAGTCGTACAACCTCGAGCTTGTCATCGGATGTCCTCGCGTAGAGATTGTCACGGTGACATAAGTGTTGCGCTGGGAGCACTTCGCATTCCAAGTAGGTGCTGCGACATGCGTTGATACAGACGGGCTTCCATCGGTGACAGACCGAAATAACCGGTGTCTAATATACTGCGTTAAATACTAAACTCTGTCGAACGGCGAAATGGTCGGCGCATCACAGTGGCGACCGGCGTGGGAGAAGTATGAGGCATGTACTGTAGCCACCTACGTGCTTGAAATATAGGTGGGCGCCATAAGTGCCATTTCCCCCCCTTCGCCGTGGGCAAGGTCGAGTAGGTGCAGCTGTGTCGAAGTTGTGCGTTGCCTCGCGAATACCAGAAACAAAGTACTAGTTAAAGTACTACAAAGGCCAGAAGGCCGCGGGGTCGGTTGTGTGACCGGATCTGGTGGAGGCTCCCGCTGTTAGTGCTGAGCGGGGTTGTGTCGCGGACCTCTGTTGAGGTCGTGGGCCGCGGTTGGGCAGGTCTAGGTTGTAATCTAGAGAGCTGGCCGCAGGCTTGTCGGTAGTAGAAGTGTCTGAAGTCGTCGCCATGTACGGCGGAAGAGGGTGCCGGTGTGCCGAGAAGATACCGAGCGAGGGAAGTCATCGCCATGTACGGCGGAAGAGGGTGCCGGTGTGCCGAGAAGATACCGAGCGAGGGAAGTCATCGCCATGTACGGCGGAAGAGGGTGCCGGTGTTCCGAGAAGATACCGAGCGTGTGAAGTCGTCGCCATGTAGGGCGGAAGGGGGTGCCGGTGTGCCGAGAAGATACCGAGCGTGTGAGGTCGTCGCCATGTACGGCGGAAGAGGGTGCCGGTGTGCCGAGAAGATACCGACTATTCCCCTATCAAAAAAATTTCCCGGGTAACTATCTACTTGTATGTAGAGGAGCCCATAACATGTTGAACACGGTGCATGGTTCGAGAGGAGGAAGCTAGATAGTTACACGGGATAGAGTAGCCGGCCCCGCAAGGGGGCCATGTGTGGGGACAAAGGAAGTGAAAGGAGGAGAGTGGCGGCCGGCAAAGCCAACGGATGGGGCCGTCGGCCGCCACAGGTAGGCACGCAAACAACCGCAGGTAGTGCAATACTAAGTACTAAGGGGACATTGGGCTACAGTGTACATAAGGACTGTGCATAGGAATGCAACTGTCAACACCACCAAAATCTGTCGAGCGCTTTAGCAAGAGTGCTAGCAACTCCTAGGTGACTAGATGACGAGCTTGCGTGAAGCTTTGTGATCAATCTCAGTCGGAGCTCAGAGTTCCGCGGAATACAAAGGCGATCGAGACGCCAAAAGTATCCATCTCTGGCTTCTATCCGGTTGTCTTTCGTCCACTCACCTTCGTCCCCATAAAACGAGTCTTGGGAGTACCCCTCGCGAATGAGATCAGCGAACTCAGGGCTCAGTTGCAACGCGTTAACTGTCAGTAAGTTTAACTGTGCGTCTTGAAACAACACTTGGGACTTCAGTCGAAATTCTCGATTTGACGGAACCTCGCCATCCCAAAATAACGGAACTGTGGCCTGAGATACGAAGTCTAGACGCCGACTTAACGGGTCAGCTTCGTTTAGAGCTCCCTTGCGATATGCAAGTGTCATCGAGCCCACAAACGGTTGCAAATCCCGCCGGTATCTTGCTTGCCGCTTGTTCATCATGTTGTTCGGTTGCATGAGCAGATGTCGCAGTGTGTCGTGGTCTGTTACGACAAGGAACTTGGAGCACCCTTCAAGATAGCACCTCCAATGCTTGACTTCTTCGCACACGGCCAAAGCTTCTAAGTCGTACGCAGAGTAAGTGTTACCACGCTGAGCATGGTTCACCTTACGCGCCCAATAAGAAACTGGTTGAAGGCCTCCTCCTTGGTCTTGCAACCGGATTGTTGCAATCCCCATTGTTGAAGCACCTGTAGCTACGGTGAACATCGCGTCCGAGCTAACCTCCGGAAGGATAAGGCATGGCGCGGAAATGAGCCGTAACTTGAGAGTCTCAAAGGCTTCCAAACATGCAAGTGTCAGTGTAGCCTTATGTGTCTGGGACTTCCGCAGTAAGTCCGTCAATGGAGCCGTAAGGTCGCTGAAATGATGAATAAATATGGCATAGAAGTTGCAGAATTGTACGAAACTGCGAACCTCCTTTTGCGTCGTAGGCACTTGTTGTAAGTAATTCCTAATGCAGATTAGTTACAGAGAGCTAATGTATGCTCTAATAGAAGTCCTTATGTCCAGGACATCATCTAGAGTGTCTGAGCGCGATATCACGAACTAGCGTACAGACAGCTGACAGCGACAGCTGAATAACACTCTCTTGTCTCGACACCAGCCGCCACCCAAGGCTGGTCGTGTAGCGTACCTGTAACCAGCACACCGCACGTTACAGTATCTTCCTTATCGAACCGTGCATACCACGTTCAACAGGTTATGGAGCCCTCCACCTGAAGGTTACGCGAGACAACAGTGCCTTTCGGCGTGCAACTTGGAAACTCGCCCGAAGGCAAAGCCAATTTTTTTTTTTTGAATAATCATACTTTACTCTGTACATTTATTTCCACCTTCTCAAATTCTGCTCTCCGGAACAGTCCCGCTACCACCTACCCTACTCTACGCCACGACGAACTATCCACCCACACAAGCGCACTCGCTCGTGCGGACAGGGTGCATACAAGTCCAAGCTGGAGTGGGGAAGGGGGGAGCATTGTGAGGGTGACCACTCATACACAGGGTGCACGACAGCTTCAGCCGTTCCGTAGAGCAGCGGACATATACACCTGCATGTTCTTGCCTCGGCTGTCATTGTGCCCCACAGTGGGTGGAGGATACGAAAAAGGTGCATTGAGACACCCCGGGGCTACGGGCCGACGGGTCGGCGGGCATCAGGCCGTCTCTTTGTATACCGTCGTTAGGCACAGTTAATGCTAGTGGATTTTTCCACTGTCCGGTTGGGTACTCGACCCCTCTTACGATGGCGCCAAAATCAAAGCCGGCACCTACCGCATCGGCCGCCGACTCGGCTGCCGACTCCGCCACGTGCGACACTCCGTTGGCCGACTCAGCCGGCGACAACATTCGACTGGTGATGGAACAGTTGCAGCTGCTCCACGCCAGAATGGACGACCATGACCGGACGCAATCGGAGCTTCTCCATCGGGACGCACTGCGCGATCACCCGGCACCTATCGACACGGCGCCGCCCCAACCTGTGGCCAACAAGTACCGGCCTGCTAGCGATCCCGTGCCTGCTCCGGTACTCGAGTATCCACTCCACAACAGCGCCAGTCGCAGGCCCACGATCGACCCGGAGTTCGTTGCAATGACAGCAGACTGGGCCACCAACTTCGACGGTGACTCTTTTTCCCGGTCTTTTCGCATGGACGCCCCGCTTATGCCGAGGACGGGTGAATTCAAAACCTGGAAGCGCGACTTTCTGTCGTCCCTTTCAATTAAGGGGGCTGCGCTGATCCCTCAACTGGCTCTTTCCTCCTCTGGCGTGCCTCTGAATCCAGTCGCTCAGCGGTTCGCGCACGCGATGCTCGTTCAGTGCTGCCGACAGAACAAACCAGCTGCACAAGCCATCGCGGGGGTCCCCGCGGGACGACTCGACTGCGGGACAGCCGCCTGGGAAGTGTTGTGCGAGAGACTGGACGCGCAGTCCATTTCACGCACGCTGTCGCTCCTGGACCGCATGATGGTTCGTCAGGCCTCTGGTCAATCAGTCTCGGCATACGTCCACGCTGTGAAGCAGTGCTTCGATGAGCTGAACGAGTGTCTGCAGCTGAAAGATGGCTCTGCAGCCATTCACCCCCACATCCTCGCTTTGGTCATGATTCGCGGTCTTACAAACGTTGGGCAGTATGGCCAAGCCAAACAGTGTGTGATTAATGCTTTCGACACCGACTTCATTCTGTCAGCCGACAGAGTGATGGGGAGCATTATCCACCAGGCTCAAAATCTTGACGCAGATGTCTCCAACAAGGGCGACACTGCTGATTCCGGGACTGCGGTCAATGCCTTCCTTGCGGATCGTGAACGGCAGGGTGGCCGTGGCAGTGGGGGATGGACCGCGGACAAAAAGAAGTCCAAGTTCGCAATGAAGTGCGGGGCCTGCGGAGACCCAAACCATGTCTGGTCGACCTGCAAAGCGCCGGATGCTGATGTCCTCCGCTGGACACTAGCCAAGCGCAAGCAGATTGCCGAAAGATACGCCGACCAGCCTCCTCCCACTGCACACCTCAGCGACCTTCCTGCTGCCGAAGCGTCTGAGGGACATGCTCCTGCTGAGCACGCACTGGAATACGACATGCAAGACGAATATGACGACACTGAGGTCAGTACATTCTTTGCCTCTGTTGCATTCACGTCCGCTACATCCCGTGTTGCAGACATGTCTACTTACTGGGTAGTTGACTCTGCCTGCTCCGTTAACTTGACGTCATTTCGGTCGGATTTTTCGGAATTTCATCCTTCTTCCCGCCGCAGCACAGTCGGTGGCGTCGGTGTCACGGTCCAGGGCAGTGGAAAAGTCCGCATCCCCATTTGCCTGACTTCCGGTAGAACAGTCTTTCGACTCGCTCATGCCCTGTACACCCTTGACTTGTCCTCTCGGTCAGCGCAACGTATCAGTCGTCTCCTGAGTGTCAGCTGGATGCAGCAACACTCAGGGTGTGCGTTTTCTTTCCCTACAGACACTGACTCTGGCATTGTGCGTGTGACCACAGGAATGGGGATGCTAATCCCGTCGGGGAACGGACTGTACCTCCTCCCGAGGTCGCATGCCTGTGCGGGGATGTCATCGCCCACCGTAGACAGTCGTAGCCAGAAATCTGTCGCACTTGCTGCTGAGTGCGACGCTGGTTTGTGGCACAGTAGAATGGAGCACTTGAACATGCGGAGCCTGCAAGCTCAGCATTCTCATAACACGGTGTCTGTACCTGTTATGCCTAGCTTTGTAAAAGATCTCGCCTGTGAGTCTTGCAATCTGAACAAAGCCACGTCTGCGCCAAAAAATCGCAAAGCATCTCAGAAACCAGCCGCCCCACTTCAACACATGTCGTGTGATCTGTGGGGTCCTGTCAGTGTCCCCTCCCCTTGCGGCCTGAGGTATTGCCTGCTGGTCATCGACCATCACACTAACTTCATGTGGGTTAGGTTTCTGAGGTCTAAGGATGAGACGTGCGCGAAACTGGAGACCATCCTCATGGACGCGCGGCATACTCATGCCCGTTATCACTCACACCTCCATGCATTTGCACCGTTTCTGAAATTTGACTCAGACTCGGTTTTCGAGGCCGCGAACACGCAGCTCATGTGCGCGAGATTGGGTTTCAGCACTCAATTCTCGGCGCCCTATGTACATCACATGCTTGGGAAAGCAGAACGCCCGTGGCGCACTCTGCGTGACTGCGCGTCCTCAATGCTTCACGCCATGTCTGTGCCTAACAGCATGTGGTCCTGCGCGATCAGCACTGTAGTCCACCTCCGTAACCGCACCTACAGTCGGGCTGTTGGCCCTTCTTGGGGGGTCCCTGTCACCATTCTTACAGGCGCAGTCCCGGACGCGTCTGTATTTCGCGTGTTCGGATGTGCGGCATTTGCCAAGGTCCTTGATAACCTCAGACGGAAACTCGGCCTGAAAGCGTTCCGAGGTGTGATGGTGGGGTACTCTCACAACTCACCAGGGTATCGTATCTACAACCCCGCGACCAGGCGCATCACCACGTCTGTTCACGTCAAGTTTGAAGAGAATGTGCCCGGGTTTGGGACATCCCACCCTGTCGCCTCGTCGATTGATGTGTGTGCGGACGCAGAGGCTCTCCATGTTTCCCTTGAAAGTCACCCACTCCCAGATCTGACCTTGGACACAGAAGACACAGTGTGTGTGGAGGAGGTCGACAGACACACTCGCCCTCGCGGACCGCCTACTCGCTACGGGGAGTACGTTGCCCATGTCTCTACTGTGCCGCGCGTGTGTGTCACTGACTCGTGTGCGAACGACCTGTCCGACCACATGGACGACATTTTTCCACTCCCTGACTTCTCCATGATGCTAGCTCAGCCACGTCACAGGTACTCTGAAGGACCTGTGAGTGACGTCGCTATGGTGTCCGCGAGCGTCTGTGTTGAACCCACATCCTACAAGGATGCCTTGGTTAGTCCACAGTCCGCGGAATGGAAGACGGCCATGCAGGTGGAATTCAACTCTCTGACGTCCAACCAGACGTGGGATCTCGTTCCCCTGCCCGCTGGACGCCGCGTGGTCAACATCATGTGGGTCTACAAGGCTAAAACAGACGCATCTGGTGCTGTCTCTCGATACAAGGCGCGGTTTGTCGCAAAGGGCTGCAGCCAGCGCGAGGGGATTGATTACACGGAGACGTTCTCACCCGTCATCCGACTAGCAATCCTCCGCGTCTTCTTCAGTATTGCCGCTGCTCGTGACCTCGAGCTGGGCGGTCTCGACATCGACACGGCGTTTCTGTACGCACCCATCAAGGAGGATGTCTACATCAAACAGCCCCTGGGGTTCGAGGACGGTACCACCAATGTCTGTCACCTACGCCGGTGCATGTACGGCTTGAAGCAGTCCCCCAGGGAGTTTAACGAGCTGCTTCGCGACTGGCTCGTCTCTCAAGGCTGGCGCCAGCTGATCTCTGACCCGTGCATCTACATCTTTGAGGCCGACGGCGTCTTCGCCATGATTGCCCTCTACGTGGATGACATTCCTGTGGCGTGCAACAACACCGCCTGGCGGGTGGCCTTCACCGCGCTGGTGCGATCCCGATTTGACATCAAGGATCAGGGTGACCTGTCCGACATCATCGGCATGCACATCACCAGGGACAGAGCGGCGCGCACCATCAGCCTCGATCAAGGCAAATACGTGCGCGAGCTGCTTGAAAAACATGACATGGTGGACTGCAAACCCTCGTGTCTCCCGATGGACCCCGGTTTTTTGGCTGCACTCTCCAAGCAGACGGCTGTACCCCTCACAAGCGCGGACCGGGACGTTTACCCGAGCCTGCTCGGCAGTCTGCAGTACGCCGCTGTATGCACTCGCCCGGACATTTCGACCGCGCTCAGCATTCTGGGCTCTGCGCAAGCGAACCCCACAGTGGCCCACATGCAAGCCCTTAAGAAAGTGTTGCGCTATCTTAAAGGGTCTCCAGCCCTGAGCCTGACGTTGGGGGGGGGGGGTGAGGACAACACTCTCCAACTTACAGGCTTTGCTGATGCAGACTGGGGCAATGACAGTGTGACACGCCGGTCACGATCGGGATTTGTATTTACACTGGGCAGAGGTGCAGTCAGCTACAAGTCTAGAAAGCAGTCCTGCGTCGCACAGTCAACATGCGAGGCTGAGTACTACTCCGCAGCGGACGCGACTAAGGAGGCCATCCACATTCGACAGATGTTGTCGGAGATCTTCAGTCGACCTGTCAGCGGGACGACCACAATCTGGGAAGACAACCAAAGTTGCATCGCCTATTCGCAGAATGCACTGGTAAGCGAGAAGACCAAGCACATCGACCTGAAGTATCACTTCGTGAAGGACCACGTACAGCTGGGGACCGTCAAACTACGTTACCTACCCACTGGTGACATGGTCGCCGACATGCTGACCAAGCCACTACCTGGACCTGCACTCGTGAAACACAGGAGCGCCATTCTGGGGACATCCGGACCCATGCAACGACACACTTTGTAGAGGGAATTCTGTAATCACTTCCATCTGGTCACAAGACACACCTTAGCTATCTTGAGGGGGAGTGTTGTAAGTAATTCCTAATGCAGATTAGTTACAGAGAGCTAATGTATGCTCTGATAGAAGTCCTTATGTACAGGACATCATCTAGAGTGTCTGAGCGCGATATCACGAACTAGCGTACAGACAGCTGACAGCGACAGCTGAAGAACACTCTCTTGTCTCGACACCAGCCGCCACCCAAGGCTGGTCGTGTAGCGTACCTGTAACCAACATACCGCACGTTACAGTATCTTCCTTATCGAACCGTGCATACCACGTTCAACAGCACTGGCCACTTTCAACGGCCTCGACTTTCGTTGTGGAAACCGAAATCTTACAAGCAGACACAGTATAGCCTAGATATTCCATCTCTTGAATGCCGAAGAAGCATTTCTTAAGGCGTAACATCAAGCCCTCTTCCTTGAATCGTTGTAGCACAAGACACAGGTGCTTCATGTGTTACTCCAGAGTGCGACTGTAAATACAGACGCCATCGAGGTAGACCGTCGCGAAGTATGTCATTCATCATCCTATGGAACGTAGCCGGTGCATTGCACAGTCCGAACGGCATGGCGACCCACTCCATTAAGCCATCACGGGTCTGAAACGCCGTCTTGTGAATGTCCTGATCACGTACTCGAACTTGCCAGAAGCCAGAGGCGAGGTCGAGGTAAGTGTAGAAGTTCGCGTTCTTCAGCTCATCAAGTGTGTCGTCCACACGCGGAAGCGGGTAAGCATCTTTACGCGTAACTTCATTAAGGCCACGGTAGTCAATGCATAGTCGAAGCGAGCCATATGCCTTGCGCACAAAAAAGAATTGGTGAGCCAAACTCACTGTAGCTTGGACGTATTAAACCAGCGTCCATGGCGTCTTTGAGCTGTCGATTCAGCTCAACGCGCTCTGCAGGTGACAATCTGTTTACCCTTAAACGCTTCATCGGGCCAGTTGTCCAAATGGGATGATCCCATAGTCGGCTTACATGTGGAGAGTCTACGGGCTGCAGTAACTCCGGGAAGTCATCGTAGAGTGACGACCGGAAGTTGTCACGTTGATCTGCATTTAGTTCCTCTCTAGTGTGAAATTCCGTTGGTTGGTCGGCGGCTGGCGTAAGTTCA
>JAPMLY010001126.1:0-32500 GCA_026401115.1 Tetraselmis chui | reverse complement strand
GCGCTGCCCAGAACCACCTGGCTGAGTATGTACGAATGGTCACCAACGCGCTGAACCCTATTCGCCATTTTTGTGTGTATGCAGGGGCTAAAGTCACCCGCAGCGTCATATAGGGTGAAGAAATGTAAGCTATGCACTGTATGAATACAGACCAGCTCCATGAGTTTGGGGAGATTGACGTGTTTTTGGGAGGACGCGTCGAACGCACTCGCCACTGGCTGACTACTGGGCATCTGTTCAGAATTCTGCCTGCCTTCCAGAACTGTCAGTCGTTGCAGTCGTTTGCACACACGCATACACACACACACACACACACACACACACACACACACACACACACACACACACACACACACGCGCGCGCGCGCGCGCGCGCACGTGAACACAAACATACACACACAAAAAGACACACAAGTACATAGTGCTTTGTTTGTAAGCATGGCACAGCGACACGGATGTACTCATGAAAACGTAAGTGCAGAAGCCTACGCAATCGCATATTACTCATCTCCCCCACACGCGCAAACTCGCGACTGTAACCATACTCACGGGCCTACGTACATCCCCAGCGAGCAGAAAGGCTCGGGAACACACTCGCGCGCACAACAACATACACGCACACACACAAACACACACACACATGAACAGCCCTTGAACAGCGTCTCCAGCCAATATATTCAAACGATAGTGCTGAAAACCGAAAAACTGGTTCTGCTCACTCCGTGTAAATTGTCAGTGTGAAGAGCGGAAATCAACGTGTAAGGAATGCGGGCGTTTTTCTTTCGCAATGATTTTCCTTTTGCGTGTAAACGTTGCTGCACTGGACTATCAAGGGGGTGGTAATTGTTGTAGAGAAAAAAAGCACCTCAGATTCATTGTAGTGCATTGGTTCGACGCTTACTGCGATTCTTTTACACTGAATCATGATAGACATGCCAAACTAGATTCATTGTGGTGCATTGGTTCAACGCTTACTGCGATTCTTTTACAGTGAATCATGATAGACGTGCCAAACTATTGTGATTGTGCCTTTCTGTGCACGGCTATGCAGTCTCGGGCAATGCCTTGTACGCGCTCTACCCAAGTGCTTTCCTTGAGAATGCTTGGATAGGAGCATCTGCATCTCAAACCCTAAAAACCCCGACGCCGCGGGATCAGCGGCTGTCGGGAAGCCCGGTACGGAGGGTTTTGGAAAAAACATAATATCCGTACACCGGCACAATGATCTCCCGCTCGGCCTGTCCGATATGTCTTTTCCGCGACTAAATACTCGTAGATACTCTCCCGACGATGGGGCGGGGGCGGCGTCTGCGAAATATTTTTTGGCGAAGAAGGGTACGGACGGATCAACGAAGGGACGAGGGTGTTGGAGCTGGCGGCGGACAGCTGGGAAGCAGCGCTAGGGACGGCGCTCGCTAGCAGTCGCCAACCATGCGAGAGCCTTAGTTAGGTCTCCCCTGGGGGCGAGGCCTGATGCTACGCAGGACGGAGGTGGGTCGCAGCCGGAGGAGCGACACGGTCTGGCGGCGGCGGTCATTAGGATCGCCCGCCGCCGGAAAAGCCCGGTACGGGGGTTTTTTGGAAAAATTCCCGTACCCACCATCTTTTGAGGACCGGCGACTTGATCCCTGTGCTCTTCCAACCCCTTCCCTAGTCGGTACCCGGTTATCGATAGGCTGCCTCAGGCAGTGTGCCTAGGGTTATCGTAACGGCACACTGCTCGTAAAGGCGGCCCCCTAACAACGTAAACCACCGGGGGAGGGTACGGACGGCCACAACGTGATCAGATAGGTGTTGGAAACAGACGGGAAAAGGACAGGGGACATGAGAAAATCTGGCTCGGGGGCAGGAGAGCCAGCCGGACACCGTATGCAGCCTAGTTATTTTCTCTCCTCAGCCCCCGAAGGAGGAGAGAAGACTCGGCTAGGTGGCGAGCTGCGTCGGGAGGAGCGGCTAATACCTCGGGCGGGGTTGAGCACGGATCGAGGCGGGACCGACGACGACCTATGCGAGGGGGGTTTTTCACCTGCCTTTCCCCCTAGCTCCGGCACGACCGGAGTCGCACATGAGCCGAGGTCAGGCAGGCTCGCCTCGACCAGCTCAAGCCGAACAGCGTTGCTGATCAGCGACCCCGCAGCGGCTCGAGCAGGCCGCGTATCGTGGAGACTAGCGACATTTTATATTTCATACTTGTATGCAGACAGTACTTGTATATGTGTATGTTTTAGACGGTATCGTCACTGCCATTGGAGAGGTTGGGATTAGTGGTTCACGGTCTACCGCACGCTTCTAAGTCCAGTTAGGCGTAGCATAAGGGGGGGCCAGAGACAGCAGCCGGTTTTTACTGGTATTGTTGTAAACAATTTCAAAATTCAATTTCAAATTTCGCGTATGTAGACTTACCACCGATATGCGCACAACCCAAGTGCAAGCCGCTTTCGACCACAATGTTCAAGCGATCATAACTTACTCATGTATGGTTCAAATGTTTTCAAACAGGTACCGTTGGACGCGTATTGTCAGTGCGCGTCGATCGCACCTACTCTGAAGTTCAAACCTCCACAAATCAACTTGTTATGAATTATTTCAATTTACGAATTATTCCGGCAAAGGTGAGCCGCAGTGTCAAGCAACACCCATCGAATTCGGCTCACCTAATGAGGCGATTTGTGCAGGGTTTGTCGATATATGTTTACCATTTCTTCATTCCTATTGACTTCCGAGCCTAATTCCCGACGCGTGCCACGCGTGGGGCGGGTGTGGCTGGCACAAGCACATACCCAAGCACTCCAAACACCACCGTCAAAGTGATGCGTCCCTAACGGCCAAGTTGGACCTCGCCCCTCCCCTAAGCCAATCGCCCTCGCATGTTTACAGCGTGTATCATTTATCCAAACTTGCGTCATGTGCGTTTTTGCTCGCTTGCTTTCCAAAAACGTCACCCGTGCCAGCGGCGTGAACTTTCGTGCTCCTTTCACACACCCACAAATTCAACCTCGCGCATTGAACACGGCACCCACGCCTCCAAACCCCCTCCAAAAACCCCCCAAAAATACGGCTATGTGGAATATGCAGCTTGGTATGAGCGCTTGAGCAATGCCCAAGCGTGGCGCTCAGAAAGACGTGTGTAGTTTAGACGATTTCCCGGGAATTTATGGGCTTATTTTGACAAACTCAACCGACAATACCCGCTTTAAGCTGAGGTCTAACCACCCCGGATGACGGCTTACTGCTTGCTTCTCGGCTCTCCTACAATTGGGTGGCACTTGGGTATCGTCGTGCTTGACGTGGTGAGAGGGGAGCGTGTTCTTGACTAGCTTATGCTAAACATAATGCATGTCCGGAATTTTGTGAAGGAGTGTACCTACATCATTTGTGAGGATTACTGGAATATACCTCACTATCTGTCGCTTCCTGTGTAGCTCCCACCAGCTCCTCACCTACGTTTTCGTCACCACCTACGATCAGCCCTTCCTCGGCAAAGGTAAACATATGATGCAGTCCTTGACTCTTCCCACGATCCGAGTGCCCATTTTCCAGCAATGGCGCGCCGAATGCCAACGCAGAGCTGGTGTGCCGCTTGTTCGGTTGCCGCGTGGGAGTGTCGTTTCCTGCGCGACGCCGCCATCTTCGACGACTCGACAGCGGATCGTCGCCACGTCAGCGACGCCCCCGCAAGGGAACCGCCTCGTCGCTCCAGACTCTGGCCTCAGCCTCAAAGCGATGCTAGCTGAAGCAGCCACTGCGACCACTCCTGTCCCTGATTCCGACGGTACGCTGGCGACGGGCGCCTGTTAGCGCCCCGATTCTTTGATTCGCCGCCGGCCCAGTCCACACACTATTACTCTGACAGCTGTCACACGACGTGGACCTTGTATCGCCGGATATAACTGGAAGCACTGACGAGGGGTAGATAGAATGGATGGGTGTACGAGCGTTGCTGTATCGGCCTTGAACAACGGTCGACGAGAAAAGTGAGAAGTTGCTTTAGCTGGGAGGCCAGTCAGTGGCTGTCGTGAAGGGAAAACCGTCGTCGGACTGAGGCGTGCTGTGCGCGCCACAGTGTGACGTGTGTGTGTGTGTGTGTGTGTGTGTGTTTGTGTATGTGTGTGATTGTGTATGTGTGTATGTGCGTGTGAATCAATTTGTATGTGTGTGTATGTGTATGTGTGTGTGATTGTGTATGTGTGTGTGGTTTAACTTTTGTGTGTATGTGTGCGTGCGTGTGTGTGTGTGTGTGTGTGTGTGAGTGACGTGTGTGTGTGTGTGTGTGTGTGTGTGTGTGTGTGTCAGTCGTTTACGTGGCCAAGGCAAGGGCGAAGGTGATGGGGGGCGTCAAGGCGAGCTGGGAGTTGGCTTGGGACACAGGCGCGGCGCAGTTTCGCAGCGCCACCGCTACGGACTTCGTCACGTGGAGCGTTGGAGCTGCCGCGGGGGACGAAAGCAGGAAGGAGCACTGCTGTTGGCATGTTGACATTACGTGCGTGTCGCCCTCCTCAACATCCCCTCTTCACACACACAACCATCTCTGGTGTTGGCGTGTGGTGGAAAATGTCAAAGTAGGGCGATGCCTTGTGATTTCGGCTGAGGTAGCGCGACAGTGCTCGAGAACCTTGCTCATGTAGTGCCACACCGATCAGTTGGGAACCATCGCGTGCAACGCGACTTCCTTTGCCATTTCCATGCAAGGAAGCGACACACTTGCATTGCAAACACTGAGACGTCGATGAGGAGGACCATGGCGTGGAAACTGGGGGATTCTTGACATGGAGAAGACAGGCAAATGTGGCGCGATAGGCGAAGCTCAGGATCATTATAAGGCATTTGTTTGTTTCCCACGATGGGGTTGTGTCCTCTATTGGAGGGAGAGCGCGTTTCCAGACGTCTAGCTGTGCACTTGAATGCGGGCATTTGTCGAGCGAGAAGGGTGGCTAAGGCAATGGGAGCTGTGCGTGGTGCGTTGATTGTAGTGGGAGGCCAATGGAGCTGGAGTTGGAGGATCGGGAGTGTGAGTTGCTGGCGCATTGGGTGCTGACAGGGCAGTGGCTACTACCTTCCGCAGCCGATGTGCTTGACGTGGAGGTGGTGGAAGAGAGCAGTGATAGGGATGGGGGCTCAACACTGCTGCGGCTTAAGCTGAAGGGTGGTCACGTGGAGGGCCGCCTGGCGGTGTTCCAGCAACAGCAGTCACGGGCAATATTGCCGCAGTGGCTGGAACTAGTGACGGCGGCGGGGACGGAGCGCTGGGAGTACGAAAAGTGGCGGGCCTGGCCAACAGGTCCACACTTTCCGGCTCGCTTCAAACACAAGTGCGTGCATATTCCGCAGGTCACACTTCACACGTGTGCGATGTATGTGTATGTGTGTGCGTCGATGCGTGTGTATGTGTGTTTGTGTGTGTGTGATAGTGCGTGTGTGTGTGTGTTTGACTGTGCGTGTGTGGGTGCTTGTGTGTGTGTGTGTGTGTGTGTGTTTATGTGATTAGCACTGGTAGCGATTGCATGGCTGTGGTTGTGGCCATTGGAATGAGTGAATGAATGAGTGAGTGAGTGAGTGTTGCTGCACAAAAACGCAACTGATAGATACTGCTTGAGTTCGATCCCTCCCCCGCGTTGCTTTATTCTTCGCGTGCAATTATGTGATGCACGTGCCGTCTGCCTGATCTTTGAATCCACACCAAGTGCAGTCCCTCGTTGCTCAGAAGCAAGGGGGGCAAAGTGAAATAGAGTCGAAAGATCTTTAATTGGATGTTGTGGTAAACGGGCTTGGGAGTTGAGTAGAGAATACAGTCAAATTTAATTTTCGTATCTGACAGTCTGATTTGAGTTTGGCAACTGTGGTGGATGAGTGGTTTTGCCTTTTCAACGTCAACATGTGCGTTGCATGTGCACATACAGCTATAACATATTGACGATCCATCCCGCTCGCTTTGACGCCGGTGCTGATTCCGCCCCCAGGCCAGCAGCTGGCGGCGAGAACACCTTCAAAATTTCGTCCGTCGAGGCAGTGCAATTGTCAGATTTCCAGCGTGCGGCGGGTAACAGCCCCGCCAGCGGTGATGCCCCCGACAGCCGCAGCCCAGACTCCAACTACACCAGCAGTGCCCCCTTTTCGCGCCCATCAGGCAACCCAGCAGAACACACTTACTCTCAGGTGGAGTACGCGCCGGACGGCAACCAAAAGGCGAGCAGCCGCCCTTCGACCCCGACTACAACCCATTTGCAGTTGTCCTATCCGTCCTCGCACACAAGAACTCGATCCCCGAAGTACTTACGTTGAGGGGCACAGCTGGTTTGGGTGGATGAAGCGAAGGGGTGGCATGTGATCAGTAGGTGGCTTGCATGCGCGGCGAGGGAGGTCACCTACTGGTGGAGGGCTGCGTTGGCGGGTCGCTCCGGGGCTGGTTCGTCCTTGACACCGGCACCAGCGGTGTGGTGCTCGACCTGCCCGCCGCACAGGACCTAACGCTCACAAAGCTTGGCGAGCACTTCACCAACGGCGTGGGTCACAGCGTTCAGGTAAGAAACCTAGCTCTGCTGTCGCACCTGTTTCACAAGAGCCTCACTGAACCAATGACTTCTGTCAACAGCGAGTGGTTCCTAGTCTTGACGACTACGACAGTAATAATTATAAGTATAAAAATATGTATGTCTAATTTTCATCGTTAGAGGGAGGGGTTCATGGGGAAGAAGGTTTATGTGATGTTTGTGCGGCTGTGCCCAGGTGGGGTTGTGGGCGGGGAGCAGCCTTCAGGTGGGGCCTATCACACTGAGGGCGCCCGTGTTCAGCGTGATGTCGCTCGACGGCGCCATCCGTGGCTCGCCGGACGGAGGCCGCATTCTGGGCGCCCTCGGCCACGATTTCCTCAGAGAGTGCACCGTGACGGTAGACTCGCGGAGGCGCGTGCCTGGAGCTACAAAGCCTGGGAAGTTGGAAGTGGCCGTCATGCCCCCAGGTGCAGCCGCCGCCTTCCCTTCCCTTCTCCGGCCCCTTTCGATTTTATAATCCTACCAAAAAATAACACAATCAGGTAAGTATTTATGCCTTCATCTGACAGTCTCTAAGTTTTGGGAACGGCGATCCACGTTACGTGCATTTCATTTTATAAGATATATTTTTTCTCATTTTGGTACCCTTTGAGGTTTCAATCAATCTGCAATGCACTGTGCGGTGTTCATATTGTGACTGTGTGTTGCGGCGATGCGCTCACCTTTCCTGTGGTTTTACCTATAGCTGCTCCGTGTGCTTGTGGGTGTAAGGCACCTACACCGCGCCCTCGCAGGTGGCGCTGGCCTGGCAGCGGCTCCGCTTCATCTCAAAGGTGCCACTGGTGCAATCTGGGATTTGTGTGGAAGAGGAGGCAGAAGAAGCGGCACCGCGGCTGCAGCAGTCGGCAATGGGTGCGACCAGTGGGGAGGGGGAGGAGGCATCCGACGTGCTGGCTAGTCGTGACTCGGGTCTGTTCAAGCTGTGCCTTGGTGAGTGACTGAGAGCTTAAAGCAACAATAAACAGACGATTTTCACACGTTAGTATGTGGAACAAACGTGTGTATGTCCGTGTGTCTGCATATGTATTTTTCGCCAATATATGTGTGCGCGCGATCATGCATGGGTTTGTTTTCCATGTACGGTGTGTGTGTGTGTGTGTGTGTGTGTGTGTGTGTGTGTGTGTGTTTGTGTGTGTGTGTGTGTGAGAGAGAGAGAGAGAGAGAGAGAGAGAGAGAGAGAGAGAGAGAGGGCGAGAGAGATGAGTGGATAAAGGAGTGAGTGTGTTTAAGTGTGGGGGTGAATGTGTATGGGAGTGTGGGGTTGAGTGCCAGTGGTGTTTTTGGGAGAGCGTCGGAGCGAATGACTGTGTGGGACATGGTGTCATTTCTGCTGTGTAAATTCTTCACCGTGTTTGGTAATAAAATTGGCGCTCACTATTAAGGGCATGAGTTTGACTGGGCAACAGTAAGATGCCATTTGTAGTACATTATACGTGCGTATGTACGTGTGTTTGTGTGTGTGTGTGTGTGTGTGTGTGTGTGTATGTGTGTGTTCATTCGTGAATATTGTCTTGCATTATGTGAGTGTTTTGCCATTTGTGTAAGTAAGAGAAAAACAATGTTGTCTGCAGACATTGGCAATGTATGGATATTATGTCTGTAGAGTCACTCTTTATTTTTGGGTGTGTTTGTGTGTGTGTGTGTCTGCGTGTGTGTCTGCGCGCGCGTTTGTGCGTATGTCTGTTAGTCCGAATGTGCACGTAACTGTGTGGATATTTCGCATATCTGAGCATATGCGTTTGGCTGTATTGATATGTTTGCGCTGCCTTTGCCTCTACGTCAACCAGCATTTTAAATCTCAGGTATGTTTGGTTGTGCCTACTCATTGTTTCGGCGTGCGTTGAGGTCCTTGTGGTTTGTACTCGTTCGAGTGACGAGTGACGGACGTTCAGTGGTCAGGGGAGAAGAAGCGGGTAGTAGAGCCACGTGTAGGTGACTGATGTCTGTGCCAATCTGTTGTATCTGCCAGGGGTGGGCGGCACGGGCTGTATCCTGAGCCATCGATCAGCTGAGAAGCTACACCTTTTTGAGCGGCTACTTGGCCTGCAGGTATCGAAACTATAAGCAGCGTTGTTCCCAACGTTTAATCATAGAAACGCATTCACACACATTCACGCACACACACACACACACACACACACCCCCACACACATACGTACACACACACACACACACATGCCCACTCTCACTCTCTTTTTATCATTATCCCTCGCTCTAACTCTCTCTCTCTCTCTCTCTCTCTCTCTCTCTCTCTCTCTCTCTCTCTCTCTCTCTCTCTCTCTGTCTCTTATTCTTCTTCTCTCTCTCTCTCTCTCTCTCTGTCTTGGCTCTCGCACATACACATGTACACACGCGCGCACACGCAGACACGCATTCTATGCAACTACACACACACACACACACACACACACACACACACACACACACACACATACGCGCGCGCGCATACGAACACCCAGACTCACACATGCACACACGTGAACACATAATCACATACACCAATCAATTATCACACATGTAGATACGCCAAATACGAACAATACGCGCACACATATTTGCACAAAATATGCACATAGACATACACACACATACACATCTACAGACACACCATATACGCATGGCCACGTACCACACATACAAACATCCACATAATCAGACAAACGCAAGCCCACACACAAAAACGCGAACACGCTTACATACACACGTATACTTTCACACATAACACACACACACACACACACATTCACTAACACACACAAACAGACGGATACACACACACACACACACACACACACACACACACACACACATATACAGGTGCACATACGTAAAGCCTGCTGAGCACCGCACCTTCTGTGATGTTATGTTTGCCTCGTCCGGATGAATAATGTACAGGGTTTTACTATCAGACCTTATGTGCTACCGGAGCTCATGTGTATATGTACTAATAGCTGGTATTTTTTTTGCCTGTGTCGTGTGCGTAATCCTGGGGTATTGTGTGTGTGTGTGTGTGTGTGTGTGTGTCTGTGTCTGTGTTTATCTGTGTGTGGGTGGGTTGTGCGGTATATTTTGCGCGGGGACCGCTCTACTTGCGAACTGAATTAGCCACAAGGCATTATCAGCGGGGCCGGTAGCGAGCAGGCGCGTCTAAAGGTTGTCGACAATATTGTGACAGTCCGCATGGCATCTGTAGAGCTGCAGGTAACTTCCCCTCCTGGCCCCCACAAGGTTCATGTTTTAATGGTGATTGGAGATGCAAGACACTTTGATGCCGTTTCAGAGTTGAATTGATGAATTTTTGCTACATGGATGGAGGCCATGGACAAGGAACGATGTCATCCAATTTCATGCTCAGTGATGAACATTTCAATTGCATTTTCGGTTATACAAGTGCACACTCCAAAAGTATAGCTCAACAATGCGTGCTCATGTTCATCTAGCCGACCACCATTTGACCCTGAACTGCTTACACCAGAACGCGCACGAGATGCAACGCATGTAGCATTAGAAAATTGCATTGGTTGCCCAACTCGAAGATCGACATGTGTCCGAGTAGGTGCGCGTTACTGGTGTCATGTGTAAACCTCAGAATGACTCTGCTTCATCAATTCATCGCGTGGTATGCAGGGGGCGCGATTTGAGGCGGTGCGTGCGCTCGTACACGTCAACGGCGACCCACCAGACTTGGAGCTTGGGCCCTACAGTGCTGGCGTCCTTGCGTGTGACCTGTTCCGGGACTGCACCTTGGTGTTAGACTACCCTCAGAAGCGCTTTGCCGCACTCTCGCCCTCGCGTGCTTAGGTGCATGTCGTCAGCAACAACCACAACACGAAAGGCCGTAGATTTTGAAGAAGAGATTTGTTAAGGGCGTTGCCCTTTGTAAAGCTCCTTCATTGCATGACGCACCGCTCGTAACGGTAGTCCACGTTCAACCTTTTGCGCGAGCACAGCTAACGCAAATCCTGGATCCCCTATTTGCTTTGTTTCGGCATGACAGTCAAACACAGTTAATGTATTCATATAATTTGGCATTATGGGGCAGCTATGTTTTTCGCACTTGTTCCCGCTCGGGCATATGAAAGTTGGCTGCGGTTGCCCCAACGAATACATATGCGTCATCCTCTCAACGGTCACGGTAGTTGGGCCTCTCGGCGGCCACGGCATGGCCTCTTTTATAGAGTTGATTAGGCACGCAACCGCCTCTATATAGATGCATGGGGGCAAGTTGTTGGCCTTTTAGCGCCGAAAGGTTTCTTTCGCCGTCCATGTCGTACACGTGGACAACGTTTCGCGCGGGTTGTCATTCGCCGGCGCGGAAGGTGTGGAGGCCGTTTCTTCCTCTCAACTATTGGACATAGTGTAGGCGGAGCTCAGAGATTATGCGCGTGGTTTTGAGGCGTGATTTCATTATCAGTTTGTCCGGGGTGTCGGTTGATAGGATGATGAGCGATGTGATGTTGGCAATCGTAGACATGTACCCGTTGACGGTGCGACTCATGACAATGGGAAGGACGTCCACTTCGGTGCCGGGTAAGTGGAGTCGGAGGGCGTTGTCAAGCGGATGTCTTTGTTGCGTATGAGTTGTGCGGTATGGAATAGGTTCTTGTCACTGTAATATTTCTATTCGGCAATTTGGATATGTTGCATCGAGGAGTAGCGGCGTTAGGTGTTGGCGTGTCCAATAAATATGGGTGCCCTGAGTCGAATGAAGTACGGTTGGTGAGTGAAGGGTCTCAGCGAGGATGGTAGGAGGTGAAGGAAGTCAAAGGAGTTGCCTTCGCCGGCGACTACCATGCGGGAGGGCATGTGAGGTGGGGGAGGTGTATGGTAGTCGTGTGATGTCGTGACGTTTGAGGGGAGAAGGGGGATGGAAAAGGTTTAGTGGATTCACTGATGTTGAATTATATGGTGATGTTTTCACAAGGGCCCCTTATGTTACGTTAGAGTAGGGAGAGGAGGATCAGGTGGGCGCTATTGTGTATGACTTCTGGGAGACCTGACATCGAGGGGCAGTTGCCCGCCATGTTGCCGTTGCTAGTGAACGGACCAAACATAGGCCATCGTAGATAGGGATTGCATGTGAGGAGGTGTGTGTGTGTTGTGTACCCCCACCGGTACTCTCACTTGTGTGTTAACAGGTCGGTGAGTGAGCTGTGTTTTCAGTGAAAACATAAGTCCGCCCAGTCCGCGAAGGTGCGGGCGAGGCGGACTCCGTGTTTGGTGGAGCCCGTTGGCGGTGTGTTAGTGTGTCAAAGGCTGTGTTTGCATGTGGTGGCATTAAGGTTAGTATGACGGCATGGTTGGGGCTGCCATGTGGTTGATGGACGAGTGTCCATGGCCAAGTCGAGCTGCCTATAATATAAGTCACGGTACCCGTGGTATATGATGTGTTCGGCGGGTGAACCCTGAAACCAAGTTGTAGTTACCTTGGGAGCGATTACGAGCCTTGATCTTGCCGATATAAGTACGGATAACCGCTTCAAAGCTCGGGTTTTAAAAGTTAATGATCGTGTTGAGAGTGTCACGGTGAAATTGAAATTGAAATTGTTTACAACATGTACCGTATGCGCCGGTTTTTCACCAAAAGCCGTATGCGCCGGCTGCTGTCTGTGGGCCCTCCCAACTATGCCATACAAGGAACTTACAAGTCAGGGCTAGACCGTGAACCACCTAAGTCCAACCTCTCCAAGGGTGTTCGGGGGTTTTACTCCCCCCCGGGGAGGGTCTGATGCGGGGTGATGGTGATGTGCATTTAGGGTCGTGCGAGGGGGCAACGTGCGGAGGTGCGGCGGGAGGTCGTGCGGGACTTTATGCGGTATATGAGTAGGAGATGATGTAGCCATTGGACAGTGTGCGTGTGGAGCTGTGCGAGGATGCGAGACGTGTCGAGGCGTGCTTTGGAGATGAGTTTGTCAGGAGGGTCTGTGCGGGCTGTGAGTAGGGAGGTGAGACTCGTGATGGTGGAGGAGTGCGGTGTGCCTGTGCGGCTCATGACGATCGGAAGGATGTCTACCACTGTGCCTGGCCAGTGGCTGCGGATGGCGTTTGCAAGGGGTGTGTATTTGGCACGGATGAGGTGAGCTGTGTGGGAGAGGTTATTGTCCGTGCAATACTTCCACTCTCCTATCTGAATCTTTTTTATGGATGCGTATCGGCGGCGGCCGTTAGTGTGACCGACAAATCGAGGTTCGAGAAGGCGAATGAAATCGGGTTTGTGTGCGGGGGGTCGTAGCGCGTGGGGGAGTATCTCAGGGGGTAAGACGGCGGGACACGAGGTTAGGGAGTCGGGCGAGAGACCTTCGTCAGCATCAACAAGGCGGGTGGGCATGTGGGTGGGGTGAGGTGGGTGGCAGTCAAGAGGAGTGTGGGCAGGAGAGGGGGAGGCAAATGATTTGATGGGTTTGTTACCGAAGTCTGCGGTGATGGTTTCCCAGCGGCCCCCGTTGTGGCGTTCCAGTAGGGAGAGTAGGAGTTGCAGCGCGCTATTGTGTCGGTCCTGTCTTAGGCCAGACATGGTGGGGCATTTACCGGCCATGTGTCCGTTGCTAGTGAATTGGCCATAGAGGGGGCAGCGCAGGGTGGGGTTATGGGTGAGTAGGCGGGTGTTGTGGACTCCCCACATGAATTCTTGTTTGTGTGTGAACTGGATATTCGTGAGGGTTGAGTGTTTTTTGTGGAAAGAGAAGTCGGCGCCGTCCTCCGCGGCGCGGGCTAGGAGGGCACCATGTTTTGTTGTTTGCGATAGGGGTGTGTGTGTGTGTGTGTTTGGTGTTGTAGGTGTGTGCGTCAGCTTTGAGGTTGGTGTATTTGTAGGGTATGGGGTCCCCTAGGGTTTGTGGAATGAGGGTGTATGGCCAGGTCCAGTGGCCTATTGTGACCTCTGAACCTGTGGTGTATGTGGTGTCGGGTGGGTGTCCATCCGCTACGTGGTTAGCGAGTGCGTCAGCGAGGTCGTTACCTAGGGAGTGGTTGTGTGCTTTAATTTTGCCGAGGTGTGTGCGGATGCCTGCGTCGCAGCGGGTTTTGAGGGTGTGTGTGATGGAGTGGAGTGTGTCCCGGTGGATGTTGTGTCGGTAGGCGGCAGGGCAGTTTAAGTATCCTTGTATGAGGCGTAGGGAGCACGCACTGTCGGTAAGGAGGTGGGTGCGGCCAAGTTGGAGGCCTATGTCTATGCCAGCTAGTTCAGCGCGATTTATTGTGTGCGAGGGAGGGGTAGAGGTCACCAGGATTTTGATTTTGGTGTCCGAGGCGGGGTGGGTGGCTGCCGCTCCGAGGGGGGACGAGCCTCCTTTTTTCGAGCCGTCTGTGTAGACAAAGTCCTGCCACTTCCAAGCAAGAGTACCTCTGGTGGGGTGGTATGCTAGTTGCATGCGTTCCGGGAGGGGGTATGTGATGGGGTGAGTTGGGTTTGGGGGGAGGTGGTATGTGCCTGCTGAGTGGGTGAGTAGGTGTCGAGGAGGTGAGGAGGAGGGGTGGTGATGGCGGGGTTAGGGAGGTGAGTGTCGTAGATAGATTCGAGAGTGTTGTGAAGTGCGGTCATGGCTGTGGGTGGCGGGAGGGTGGAGAGTGCGAGGGGGTTGGCGACGAGGTATATGTCGACAATCCATCGTGTGCCGAATGGGGTGGGGGTGGGGGTGCCTGTGTGTTGGTCGGGGGGTAGGAAGGTGTTTGCGTCATTGGGGAGTGTGTAAAGGTGGTGGGTGTATGGGGAGTTGATGTATTTGGAGTGGCGGTAGGGTGTGTGTTCCCATCGGGGGAGGATGAGGATGGTTGCGCTGGGTGTGTGAGGGGCTGTGAGGTGTGCGCTGGTGATTGCGTGTTCCATGCCACGGCGCATGCATTCGTGGTCGTATTCGGGGTTGGCGATGTTGGTGCCTTGCCATGTGTGTGGGGCATTGCTGCCACTAGATGAGAAGACTATGTCTTCGGGGTAGAGGGAGTGGTAGGTGTGGGAGTGAAGGGATTTATTGAGGGGGTCGGAGTAGAGTTCTGTCTGTATGTGGAATGTGTGGCGGAGAGCTGTGATTAGGTCTTCTCTAGTGGCCCATCTATTACGGGTGGTGGTGGCGGGTGTGGGTGAGTGGATTTCTGAGCGGGAACCTAGGCGAGTGAGGAGGTGGTAGACCTCCTCTTCGAATGTGTGCAGCGAGAGGTCGGGGCGGAAGAGTTGGAAGAGGTGGCGGACGCGGTGGCCGTTAAGGGTGGTGACCCCGCGGCCGTCGGGAGTGCATAGTATGGTGGTGTCGTGGAGTGATGGGTGTGCGTGGATGGCGAATTTACCGGTAGGGAGCATGTCGAGGTCGGGGTTGATGGGGTCGTGGTTGAATGTGATTAGGGGGTGTGACCAGGGAGGGGGTCCGGGTTCTGGCAGAATGGGTGTGGTGGAGGGGACAAAGCCGGAGTTAAATGCGGTGAGGGCGGTGGGGCCGGAGGGGGTCTCACTGATGGTGTCGTGTAGTTGTAGGCATGGCGCCCACTGGACTTCGTGGAGGTAGGTGAGGTCGTAGTGTTGACCGCGAGCACACCACTCGCATTGCCATGTGGCGGGTCCTTGAGCTGGGCGGCATTGGGAATGTATGGCAAAGTGCGGGCATGTGCGGCAAGTGGAGGTGGGCCCTGTGTGCAGTGGGTCATGACAGATGGAGCAGGCGGTGGGGGAGGGGGTGGGGGTCTCACGGTGAATGAGGTGTCGGGAGGCGGTGGGGCAGCGGTTGTAACCTTGCATGAGGCATAGGGAGCAAGCACAATCCGTGAGGAAGTGCTCGTGACCGAGATGTAGACTGGTGTTAATTCCCGCGAGTTTAGCGCGGTTTACGGTGTGGGAGGGTGGCGTACAGTGTAACATAATAACTTTGACGTGTGTGTCCGTCGCCGGGTGGGTAGCCACGGCCTCTAGCGGAAAGGAGCCTCCTCTAGCGGAAAGGAGCCTCCCTTTTTTGACCCGTTTGTGTAGACAATCTCGTGCTAGTTTTTAGCGATAACGCCGGCTTTGGGAGCATAGATTAGCGATGAGCGTTCTAGGAGGGGGAAGATGAGAGAGTGAGTGGAGTATGGAGGGAGGTCGTATATAACTCCTGAATTGGGGGTGTATGATGTGGACATGTGGGGTGACGAGTGTAGGGAAGTGAAAAGATGTGTCGTAGATGGATTCAAGGGTATTTTGTAGTGCTGTGAGAGACGAATGTGAAGGGTGGCAAGTCGTGGCGAGGGGAAATCAACGAAATATATGTCGATCTTCCATCTAATTCAAAAGGGCGCGGGGGTGGGGATGCCGGTGTGTCGGTCGGGTGGCATGAAGGTGGCTGCGTCATTTTGGAGGGTGTAGATGCGGTATTGCGGTGGGTGTATGGGGAGTTGTTGTACTTGGAATGTCGGCACGGCCTATGTTCCTATCCAAGGAGGATGAGGAGTGTTGCGCTTGGGGAGTGGGGCAAGTTGAGTGGACGCCAAAGACGGCATGTTCCGGCGTGTGCATTCGTGCTCGTATTCCAGGTTCGCGATATTTGCGCCGTGCCATGTGTGTGGGACGTTGCTGCCGCTAGAGGAGAATCCGCCGTCTTCAGGGCACAACGAGTGATAGATGTTGGGGTGGTGCGATTTATCAAGGGGGTCGGGATAGAGTTTGGTAGTTTGAGTGTGTAATGCGAGTCGGAGATCTTCTCTAGTGGCTTAGCGATCGCGTGTGATTGTAGTTGTGGTGGGTGAGTGTATTTCGGAGAGGGAACCGACTCATGTAACGAGGCGGTAGACTTCTTCGACAAATGTTCGGCGGGTAGGGTAGGGGCGGAAGAGTCAAATACGGGAGCCTGAAAAATATCAAATACGGGAGCCTGAGTGTGTGGTGATTGCTTGACCGTCTTGGTTGCCGCGGATGGTTATGTCGGGGAGGTGAGGATGTGTGTGGATGAATTACGTGCTTCAGTAAAGGAGCCAAGACCACGGAGGTCAGTCTCGCGACATGCCTCACTAATCTGTCAAGATGGGGAGGGTACGAGTGTGACGAGTACTGTCATGCAACATTACATTACATGACATTGTACATGTACTTGTTACTAATTTGACTTGTACATTGCCACCGAAACGACGTACGACGTGGGTACGTTGCCACTGCAATAAGCGAGAGTAATGTTTGTACTATACTGCCAGTAACCCCGGTACGTACGAGTACGCACAGTAAGTTTGACTAATCTGCATGACGCGCCAATATGATTTCTCGAGATTGTCAGACCGCGTCGCTAGTCTGATTGAACCGTCGCAAGAGCCCAAACACCTTGCACGAGGACAAGGCGAGAGCATGTGCAAGCTAGCTAGATGAAAGCTATTCAAGTCTAGTGGAGTGGAGGGACGTGAGAGAACCCTTTTATCAATCCATTTGTTCATTGACAATATGATGTTACCACTTAAAATTCAGACATCTCCCATCTCTCTCCATGTGCACTTCCACCTTCCAAAGCGACAACAGAACATAACATATTTGTGCTAGTAGTTAGCTCTAGACATGCAACATGCCACACTTGGTTTGAGTGCGAGCCTCCGCGCTTACCATGGCTCACACTCCCTAGTATTAGGTGTGCCTAGCGATAGTAGCTAGCGGTAGGATGGGGCATAGTCGCCCTAGCTGGATCAAAGAGGCCGCGGGGGTACGGATATTATGGAAACCCTCCGTACAATGTTCTCTTGCGGAGGCTGATCATGAGGACCGCCGCCGCAAAACCTCGCCGCTCCTCCCGTCGCGAAAGTTCTCGTCCTCCATGTTGGTGTCGTGCTGCCCCCTTTCCGGTTGGTTTGACGTCAGTGTGATGGTCGACATCGAGCGAGCGCCATACCCAAGCGCTCCTTCCCAACCTTCCGCCTCAAGCTCATGCACCCGCATCCCACCGCTAATCTGTCCATACCTCCTCGCCTTTACACAATCCTCGTCTCCACATACTCCTAAAGATACACGCCCATCCCCCCAAATGGGACCATATCCTAGTAGTAGTATTTGGTCTTGAAAAAGATATCGAACGGCCCGAGCGGGAGATCTTGGCGCCGGTGGCTTACATAAATCATTTTCAAAAGTCTTTCCTACATGGCTTTCCCGACAGCAGCTGATCGTGCGGATCGTAAATCTCAGCTTACCCCGCCTAGCCCCTTACCGTGTCAAGCTTGGCACCGTAATATGGATATCAACGCCAACTACGAGGAGGTGGGGGTGAGTGCCAACGGTTATGCGAGTGCACCCCCCTCCGAGGCCGCCGCCGTTGTTCCGCCGGCGAACGCCATCGCACATGTACTCGTAACTAATTTGATCCGTACTTTTCAATTGGAAGGACGTACCGCGGTTACGTCGCCATTGCAAGAGCTCGAGGACAATGTACAATACTGTGTTACTATTACCTCCCTCCTCGTAACAATACGCATAGCTAATCTAACATGCTACACGACGCTATGGTATGAACTCATGAGACCGACATGCTACGTCGCTAGTTTGCTAACACCGCTACGAGAGCTCTGACGCGCATGCCTCGAGGAGAATGCGAGACTAGATGGAGGTAGGTAGGAGAGACGTATTAAATTCTAGTGCAATGGGGGGAGGAGACATATACCACTTTGCTTTCTCTATTTGATTATATTCTATTGTAAGACGCCCGCCGGCGGCGCAGCGGTGGCGGCCCCGGAGGGGGGTGCGCTCGCAAGCCCGTCGGTGCCTAGCTCTACCTCCAAGCGGTGGGCATTGGTAACATTGTAGCCGTGCCATGCTTGGCACGGTAGGGGGCTAAGCGAGGTACCGGCAGCTGCGATCCGCGTGATCACGAGCAGTCGGGAAGCCATGAACTGAGGGTTTTGGAAAACAAAATATCCGTACCCAAGCACAAAGATCTCCCGCTCGGCAAGCCCGATATGTTTTTCCGCGATTGAATACTCACAAATGCTCTCCCGATAGGGAGGCGGGGGCGGTGTCCATGAAGTATTATTTTACGAGAAGGGTACGGACGGATAAGCGGTGGGACGCGGGTGTTGGAGTTGGCGGCTGACAACCGGGAAGCAACGCCAGGGAAGGGCGCTCGCTCGACGTCGACCAACGCTCTTGAGGTCGAGCATACCCATTAAGAGGGGCGGAGCTCGACACTAGCGGCGAGGAGGACAGCCGCGGCGAGAGGAGCGGCACGGTCTGGCAACACTGATTCTAGATCGGCCTGTTGTAAGTAATACCGTATACGTATTAGTTGCAGATAGCTATTGTAAGCTACTCTAGATATGATATTAGTACATGTCTAGATCGGACATGCCGATAAACTGTTTGACTCGGTACACAGCTGTCGCTAGGCTACAGCTCTCACACTTCTGTTGTCCCGACACCACGCATGTAGGCTGGTTGTCGCCGTAACTGTTCCGTTTGCGGGACTGTGACTGTAACTACGTTTGCGTAAGTTATCTTCCACACTAACTGTGTTTGCATGGTTCAATAGGTTATGGGCCCCCTCCTCACGTCACTCACGCGCGACAACCTGGTTCGGCGAGCCACGATCGACAGCTCTCCCGCGGAAGGCAAGTTTCTATAGACACCTAGTACTTTCACCTTGTAGTCGGCGGTATCGCCAGTATAAACTGCGATTTAAAACCCGCTACCACCCCTCTTAAGTCAGCCACTCGACGGCGATAGCCAGCCACCCACACCGACGCACTCGTCGTGTGTGGAAAGGGTGCACACAGGTCCAAGCTGGAGAACGGGGGGGCGCACTATCGGGTGAATACGCATCCACATGTTGCACGCCAGCCGTAGCTTACCTTTTTTTTTTTATCTTAGCGACTCAGCCGCTAGCGCAGCGCTCCACCTGTCCTGGCCTTGGCCTCGACTTGTGCCCCACACTGGGTGGAGAATACAGAGAAGGTGCTTTGAGACACCCCGGGGCTAAAGGCCGAGGGGTCGGCGGGCATCAGGCCGTCTCTCTGAAACCGTTGTTAGGCACAAGTCCGGCTAGCGGTTTTTACCGCTGCCTGTATTTTGTTCAACTCTTTATTTTTCGCCCTCTGTCGAAATGGCGCCGACAAATCGCTCTGCCGACTCTCCGCTTGTTTCACCTCCTGACTCCCCTGACTCAGGCTCTCAACAGAGCAATCTCGACCCCCCCCGGATACTCTAGCGCTGCTCGTTGCGCAAGTGGCGCGCATAACCGCTCGTCTCGACTCGCAGTCGGCCGAGGTTGCTGTTGTTGTTGCTGCGGGTCCTAATCCGCACCCCCATGTCGCTCAGCGCCGCCACGATGCTCAGCTCGAACCCGTCCGGGACAGCCACGACGTTCACACTCTCCCCCTGCTTGTGCATCCCCAGCCTGGATACGCCCCACCGGACGCAGAAACGGTCTTCGCTGCTGCTACTCATGCAGCTCCTGTTGGCGACCCCACAGTCGCACAGCGCCGTCCCGTTGCGCCCCGCGAGCCCTCGCGTGCCGATGCGCACCACGACCCCTCGCGTCACGACCTCCAGGCTGATCACCTCCCACCACCCCCCCCCTCCCCCCCTGCTGGATATGCCCTTCACCTCCCCGGACCTCATATCCCGGAGGCGCCCTCTCACCTCGTCCCCCCCTACCGTGACCACCCGCACTCGTACGGCCCGCCGCGTACCATGGCCGGCCGCTCTCCCTTTCCCGGTGGTCCACCTCCTCCCTTCCATGGCCGGCATTCTCCCCCAGCCCAGCGTGGCGACCCCACCACCCGTGGCAGTCGTCGCCCCACCATTGACCCGGTGGTCATCGGCCGGGCGGCACACGAAGACCCCGGCTTCGACAAGGACGCCCTCAACCGGTCCATGAAGACTTCGGTCCCCGTCATGGGCCCGACCACGGACTTTAAGCAATGGAAGAGGACCTTCCTTAATTTCCTCTCCATCAAGGCCGCATATCTCATTCCACAGCTGGCCATACGCGACTCCGGCGTTTGGCTCGACGAACCAGCACAACACTATGCCTACACGCTGCTTCTCCATGCAGCCAGCGCGAATTAGCGCGCTGACCAGGCGATGAAATGCGTTTCTCCAGCCCGCCCTGACTGCGCCGCTGCCGCGTGGGACATCCTGTGTGAACGCCTCGACTGTCGGTCTTTTGCTCGCTCCTTGTCCCTCCTGGACAGCTTGATGGTCAGACAGCGCCCTGGTCAGTCACTCAGTGACTATGTCCACTACATGCGCCAGACCTTTGACGATTACAACGACACATGCCAAATGGTTGATGGCTCCGCTGCTATCCACCCCCACAACCTTGGTCTCCTCATGCTGCGCGGTATTTCCAGCAGCGGCCCTCACGCTCAAGCGAAGCAATGCGTCATCAACGCCTTTGACACGGACTACCTCCTGTCGGCAGATGCAGTGATGGCAAGCATTCTCCACCTCGCGCACAACATGGACGAGGACCCTGCCCCAGACACACCCGCTCCGGCCACATCACCCCCTCCCATCACCGCGTTTGTCGCTGCGGGCCGCGGCTCGCACAACGGTCGAGGCCCACCACACCGTAACCCTCGCGGCCATCGACCCAACAAGTGTGGCGTTTGTGGCAGCCTCAACCATCTCATGTCCGCCTGCACTGCCACGGATGATGCTATCCTTAAGTGGAATCTCGCCAAGCGTAAGATGACCGTCCAAAAGTACGGCGCCGCCGGTGGCACCCCCTATGCTCACGTTGCGCTGCTGAGCGACGTCCCCGCCAACGACGCCCCCGCCGATGACACCGACTGCCTACCCACCCTCGAGGACTGCGCTGATGACTACGATGACGACGAGGTGAGTGTCCCCTTCAGCACTGTGGCATTCTCCTCTTCCCTCGCCCCGGGTCGTAACCTGTCACAGTTTTGGGTCGTTGATTCCGCCTGCTCGATTAACCTCACCGCGTTCCGAGATGACTTCGTGAAGTTCACGCCCCCCTCCGCCCCCTCTCGCGTGGGCGGTGTCGGCGTTGACGTTAAGGGCAGTGGCTCAGTGCGGATTTCTGTCAGACTTGCCTCTGGCCAGCTCATTCACCGCACTGTGTATGCACTCTACACCCCTGACCTATCATCTCGCTCCGCTCAGCGTATCGGCAGACTTCTTAGTGTCAGCTGGATGCAAACTCACAGCGGATGTGAATTCGTCTTCCCCTCCAACTCTGACACTGGTTTGCTTTTGGTACCCACAGGCATGGGTGTGCTAGAACCGTCCGGAAACGGTCTCTACCTCCTTCCCCACCAGCCGGACCTCCCTTCAAGCCCATCCGCACCGGCGGCACTTGACCCCTCACCTCAGGTTGCCCTTACTGCCCAGTGTAATCCCGTCCTGTGGCACCGTCGGTTTGGCCACCTCAACATGCAAAGCCTTCATGCCCAGCATAATCACGGTGTCCCGACTAGCCATGTGTTAGCTAGCACTGTAACCAAAGTTTCTTGCGACTCTTGCTTACTTCACAAAGCCACAGTTGCACCACGCAACACAGCCGCTTGCGCGAAGCCATCCCACCCCCTCCTCAACCTGTCCGTTGACCTCTAGGGCCCGGTCAATGTCCCCTCCCCATATGGCCTCCGCTATTGCTTGCTCGTCATCGACCACCACACCAACTACATGTGGGTGCGGTTCCTTAAGTCTAAAGACGACGCATGTTCGGAATTGGAAACCATCCTCTTGGACATCAGACACTTGCATGCCCGCCATCACTCCCAGACGGGCGCGTTCGCACCGGTCCTCAAGTTTGACTCCGACTCTGTGTTTGAAGCTGCTGTCACTCCCCGGATGTGCGCACACCTCGGCGTCGGGGTACAGTTCTCTGCCCCGTACGCCCACCACATGCTCGGCAAGGCCGAACGTCCTTGGCGCACTATCCGGGACAATGCATCGGCGATGCTCCACAACATGGCCGTTCCCAACTCCATGTGGTCGTGCGCTGTCAGCATTGTTGTGTACCTTCGCAACCGCACGTACAATCGCTCGGTCGGACCTAATGGGGGCGTCCCCCTCACACTCCTTACGTCGTCGGTGCCCGACGCCTCCAAGTTCCGCGTCTTCGGCTGCGCCGTTTTCGCCAAGGTCCCCAACAAACAACGTCGGAAACTCAGTGAAAAAGCATTTCGCGGCGTCATGGTGGGCTATCCCCCTGACGCACCCGGGTATCGTGTCTACAATCTGAAAACGCGTCGCATCACCACTTCCGTACATGTTGTCTTTCAGGCTGACACCCCAGGCTTCGACACACAACCCTCCGTCGACTCGGTCATCACCGACTCTTCAGACTGCGTACCCGCAGACTCACCCCTATCCCACCCCATTGACCTCACATTACCCACACCCCTACCCCCCCCCCGGCAGCCCCTCGCCATGCTCGGCGCCTCGGCTCCGCTCCCACCCCATTCGATACGGCGATATGGTTGCCCACTTGTCCGACTACCCACCGACCCTCGTAACGGCGTGTTGTGATCCTAAACAAGGCAAAGCTCAAGACGACATACAACACCCTCACGTCCCCGACCTTGTCACGGGTCCCCCACACACACCTGCCGGCACGTCCCCTACTGCCGTCGCCCTCCTCTCCGCCCGAGAGTGTGTGGAACCAAAATCCTACCGGGCTGCGCTGGACAGCGCCCAAGCCCCCCAATGGCAAGCCGCTATGCAACAGGAGTATTCCTCCCTCATCAGCAACGGCACGTGGGACCTTGTGGACCTCCCCCCAGGCCGCATGGTCGTTAACAACATGTGGATTTTCAAAGTCAAGTCGGATACAGCCGGCGACGTCTCCCGCTTCAAAGCGCGGTTCGTCGCCAAGGGGTGCAGTCAAGGCGCTGGATTGGACTACACGGAGACCTTCTCCCCGGTCATCCGCATGGCCAGCCTGCGTCTCTTCCTAACCATCGCAGCCGCCCGCGACCTTGAACACTGCCAGCTTGACATCTACACAACGTTTCTCTACGCCCCCATCCGGGAGGATGTGTACATCCGCCAGCCCCTCGGCTTCACCGATGGAACGTCCAAGGTTTGTCACCTCAAGCGCTGCCTCTACGGCCTTAAGCAGTCCCCCCGCGAGTTCAACATGCTACTTCGTGCATGGCTCGTCGACCATGGATGGCAACAATGCGTCTCCGACCCGTGCATCTACATCTTCCGCACCGGCCACGTTTTCGCTATGATCGCCATGTACGTCGATGACATTCCCGCGGCCTGCAATGATGCCACTTGGCTCGCATCGTTCAAAGCCCAACTCGGAGCACGGTTCAAGATCAAGGAACTAGCCGACCTCTCCCAACTCCTCGGCATGCACATTACCCGCGATCGCTCCACGCGCACAATCTCGCTGGACCAGTCCAAGTACCTGCGCGACATACTCGCCAAGTACGGCATGTCCGACTCTAAGCCGTCGTCACTTCCGATGGACCCGGGCTTTCTCGCCGGCCTCGCACACTTGAATTCGCACTCTCTCACAGGGGTGGCCAAGGACGTCTACCCCCGCCTCCTGGGCAGCCTCCAGTACGCAGCCGTTTGTACCCGCCCCGATGTCTCCACGGCGTTGAGCATCCTCGGCTCTGCCCAAGCCTCACCCACCGAGGCACACTTGCAGGCTCTGAAAAAATTCCTTCGCTACCTTCATGGCACCATCGACATGCGCCTGAGGTTGGGGGGGGGCCTGGACCACAGCCTCCAACTCACATGCTTGGCCGACGCTGACTGGGCCAACGACAACAGCACCCGCAAGTCTCGCTCCGGCTATCTCTTCACCCTCGGACGCGGGCCAGTCAGTTACAAGTCCAAACAACATACTTGTGTGGCTCAATTCACGTGTGAAGCCGAGTACTACTCTGCGGCTGACGCCACCAAGGAGGGACTCCACCTCCGACAACTCATGGGGGAAATCTTCAACTCCCCCATCACCGGAACCACCACCATCTGGGAGGACAACCAAAGCGCCATTGCATACTCCCTGAATGCCTTGGTCAGCGAGAAGACTAAGCACATCAGTCTGAAGTGGCACTTCCTCAAAGACCACGTGGAGCAGGGAACCATCAAGTTGAGGTACCTCCCCACTGACCACATGGTGGCTGACATGCTCACCAAACCCCTCCCATGACCTGCACTAGCAAGACACCGAAGTGCGATCCTTGGAGGACAAGACCCAATGCAACGCTTCATCCCGTAGCTACCTTTAGGGGGAGTGTTGTAAGTAATACCGTATACGTATTAGTTGCAGATAGCTACTGTAAGCTACTCTAGATATGATATTAGTACATGTCTAGATCGGACATACCGATAAACTGTTTGACTCGGTACACAGCTGTCGCTAGGCTACAGCTCTCACACTTCTGTTGTCCTGACACCACGCCTGTAGGTTGGTTGTCGCCGTAACTGTTCCGTTTGCGGGACTGTGACTGTAACTACGTTTGCGTAAGTTATCTTCCACAGTAAATGTGTTTGCATGGTTCAATACGGCCGACGCCGGAAATGCCATGTACGGAGGGTCTCGGTTTGAACGTCCGTACCCAACACCATTGAGGTCGGAGCCCCGATCTGTCTCTCCCACCCAACCTCCCCCCTAGTCGGTACCCACCATCGATAGGAGTGCTTTCGGCGGTATGCAAGGGTTGTCGAGAAAGAGTACATGCCAAATAGGCGACCCCATGGCCGCGTAAACCACAAGGGGAGGGTACGGGGCTATAATATGCGGTATTGCACGGATCAGCCGGTGCTGGAAGCAGTTGGCAACCGACCGGGACAAGACAAACGCATGAGAGGAGCGAAAGACGGCAATTATTTGTGGTTATGGTTTCCTCCCCCCTACCCCTAAGGGAGGGAGAAGCCTATGCTAGGAGGCGAGCCGGGTCGGGAAGAACGGCTATTATCTCGGATGAGTGAGTGTGTGGATAGAGTCGGGGCCTACGACGACATGATCGAGGGGCTTTTTCGCTTGCCTTCCCCCCAACGCTCCGGCATGATCGGAGTCGCACAAGAGCCTAGGCCATGCAAGCATGACTCGACCACCACCTACCGACAAGGTAGGATGATCAACGCCCTCGAGCGGCCGGAGCGGGCCGCGCATTGTGGAGATAGCGACACAGTATTTTTCATATTTATCGTATCGATAAACCATAGTTGTCCATGTATGATTTGTATTATGTTGTTACTACCGACGGAGAGGGATGGATAAAGAGACCCCCGGCGTAAACCCTAGCTAGAATACCCATCCTACCCGAACCTGGACCCCCCCCCCCCCCCATGGGCGCACCCCCTCATCACATTCAACCACGACCCTATCCACCCCGACCTCGACATGCTCCCCACCGGTAAATTCACCATCCACACCAACCCAACGCTACATGACACCTCAATCCTTTGCACCCCCGATGCCCGAGCGGTCACTACCCTCTCCGGCCCCCGCGTCCGATCCTTCTTCCAACTCTTCCGCCCAGACCTCACGCATCACTCGTTCGAAGAGGAGGTCTACCACCTCATAACTCGCCTAGGCTCCCGTTCTGAAATTCACTCACCCGCACCCGCCACCACAACACGCAACATATGGGCCACTAAAGAAGACCCACTCACAGCACTCCGCAACACATTTCACATCCAGACAGAACTCTACTCAGACCCCCTTAACAAGTCACTCCACTCTCACGCCTATCACTCACTATACCCCGAAGACATAGTCTTCTCATCCAGCGGCAGCAACGCCCCACATACATGGCACGGAACCAACATCGCCAACCGGAATACCATCACGAATGCATGCGCAGAGCCATGGAACACGCAATCACCAGCGCCCACTCCACAGTCTCACACGCACCCAGCGCCACCATCCTCATACTCCCCCGATGGGAACACACAACATACCAACACTCTAAATACATCAACTCCCCATACACCCACCACCTCTACACCCTTCCCAACGACGCAAACACCTTCCTACCCCCCGACCAACACACATAACACCCCACCCCCACCCCATTCGGCACACGCTGGATGGTCGACATCTACCTCGTCGCCAACCCCCTCGTACTCTCCGCCTTGCCCTCACACGCAGCCTTGACCGCCCTCCACAACACCCTCGAATCGATCTACGACACATACCTCCCCAACCCCACCATCACCTAACCTACCCCACACCTGCTCGACACTTACTCACCCCACTCTGCATGCATCTACTATCTCCCCCCAACCCCACTCACCCCATTACCTATCCCCTTCCGGAACGCACGAAACTAACATACTCCCCCACCATAGGAGAACTTGTTTGGAACTGGAAGGACTTCGTCTACACATACGGCTCAAAGAAGGGCGGCCCTTCCCCCCTTGGCGCAGCCGCCACCCACCCCGCCTCGGACACCCGCATCAAAATTCTGGTGACCTCCACCCCTCCCTCACACACCATCAACCGCGCTGAATTAGCATGCATTGACATATGCCTCCAACTAGGCCACACCCACTTCCTTACAGACAGTGCGTGCTCCCTCCGCCTCATACAAGGCTACTTAAACTGCCCATCCGCTTACAAACACAACATCCACCGCGACACGCTTCTCTCCATCACACACACCCTCAAGACCCGCTGCGACGCAGGCATCCGCACACACCTTGGCAAAATTAAAGCACACAACCACTCACTAGGCAACGACCTCGCAGACACACTAGCTAACCTAGTTGCAGACGGACACCGACCCGACACAACATATGCCACAGGTTCAGACGTGTCGATAGGCCACTGGACTTGGCCATACACCCTCATACCACAAACCCTAGGAGAGCCCATACCCTACAGATACATCAACCTCAAAACGGACGCACACCTATAGCACCAAAGACAGACGCACACACACACACACACACACACACACACACACACACACACACACCTCTCACACACCACCAAACACGGTGCCCTCCTCGCCCGCGCCGCGGAGGACGGTGCCGACTTCACATTCCACAAAAAACATACGACACTCACCAACATCCAATTCACCCACAAACAAGAATTCATGTGGGGAGTCCACAACGCCCGCCTCCTCACACACAACCCCACCCCGCGCTGCCCCATGTGTGGCCAATTCACTAGCAACGGCCACATGGCCGGTAACTGCCCCACCATGTCTGGGCTGAGACAGGACCGCCACAACAACACGCTTCAACTCTTACTATCCCTCCTAGAGCGCCACAACGGCGGACGATGGGAGACCATCACCGCAGACTTCGGTAACAAACCCGTCAAATCATTCGCTTCCCCCACACTCACCCACACCCCACTTGACTGTCATCCCCCTCACCCCACCCACATGCCCACCCGCCTTGTTGCAGCTGACGAAGGCCTCTCGCCCGACTCCCTAACCTCGTGCCCCGCAATCCTCCCCACCGAGAATCTCCCCCCCGCATTGCGACCCCCGGCACACAAACCCAACTTCATCCGCCTCCTCCAAACTCGATACGTAGGTCACACAAACGGCCGCCGCCGTTACTCCTCCATTAAGAAAATTCAGATAGGGGAATGGAAGTACAGCACGGATCACAACCTATCCCAAACAACCCATCTCATTCGCGACAAATACACCCCCCTCGCCAATGCCATCCGCAGCCACTAGACAAGCACCGAGGTCGACACCCTTCCCATCGTCATGAGCCGCACGAGTACACCGCACTCATCTACCATCACCAGTCTCACTTCTCTCCTCACCCTCCGCTCTGACCCTCCTGACATACTCATCTCCAAAGCACGACTCGACACAACACGCATCCTTGCACAACTCCACACGAACATTGTCCAATGGTTGCACCACCTCCTACTCATGTACTGCATCAAATCCCGCACGACCACTCGCCGCGCCTCCACACACTGCACCTTCGCACGCCCCTGACTGCACACCGCCACCAACCCGCATCACACACTCCCCGGGGGGGAATAAAACCCCCGGACACCCTTTGGAGCGGCTGGATTTAGGTGGTTAACGGTCTAGCCATGACTTGTAAGTTTCTTGTGCGGCATAGTTGGGAGGGCCCAGAGATAGCAACCGGCGCATACGGTAATTGTTGTAAACCGGCGCATAAGGTACATGTTGTAAACAATTTCAATTTCAATAGCTAGAAGACCTAGATAGCAGATGTGGGTACGCCTTGATACATCACCCGATTTATCGGTACTTGTTGTAAATTTTTCTGATTTATTTATTGTCAACACTAGACAATCGGACATCTCCAATCTCTCCATCTACACTCCAGCGTGCAACAATGTGGATTTGTGTTAGTAGTTTGCGAGGAGGTTAACTGCCACACAACGATATGCTCAAGGAAGCCAAGTTATTGCAGTTGGACAAGTCCTTGAGCGACTTCGACTTGCGGCAAGAGACTTTGAGACGGAGGCTATCGGAGCGTGATTCGAGCGGCTCGCTCAGTTCGGAGTAGGGCAGTGTGGGCGACTTGCTTAAGTGTTGCACATACTTTTGGGAGGCGAAGATGCCCGTGCAACGAGCTATCGAGGTTGTGAAGTCGAAAACCTTTCGCTTCGTGATCACTCTGCGGGCTACACGACGATCTCATAGCAACCCGTTGCAACGCCCGGTCGCCCAAGTCTCGTTTGTGTGCTAGCAAGCAACAACGCACCCACATACCGGCAATTAAGGCACTTTTACGGATGTATGGTGACCACGCACCACTTGCACATCGCGCTTGTCGACCTCTTTCATTAGTACGGCACATGGTTTAGGCGCGACGCGCTTGCAAACGGCATAGGCTTGCTTGCTTGCACACACTTATACTAATGCTTGCCCGCCCATCACACTCCCATATGTCGCATGCAAACTTCACAATACCCTCTAGAAATCACTTGACATCACCACCCCTAACTTAATGCAACATGCTTGGTGGTACCCATTCATGTGTTATTTGATGAATGTGTTGATGATATGGCAATCCTTCCCCCAACAATGATAGGTCACATCATAACCCAATATGGCATATTGAAAATATAGCCTATATCCCATCACATTTCATTGTATATACTACTTTTACCACACATGGTGATGGAACAATAAGGAGTTACACAACGTGTACTCATTTGGGTCTTGGGCTCAAAATGGCAGTGGTATGGCGTCTTTCGGCGTGCTAATGTCAAGCGAAATGTTTGGGAGGGCGGGTTTTTTTTTGAGGGGGGACCTCTCCTAAAATTTCAGGTGAACAAAAAAAATAATCAGCATTGCTTTTTCACTTAAACTTATTTCAATTACAAAGGAAGTACCTTTAGTGGAATCCACCAGCATTACCTTTTCGAAATTACAAAAAATTATTGCAAGAAAAAGCAGTGGAGGCCACCAAGCAAAAAGAAGAAAAGAGGGAAAAACCCAAGCCCGAGGAACAGGAAGGCATGCCACAACGTCGGCAATGCCCTCGTGAAAAGCGTCGCGGAGATAGGAACCCATAGCGCCATATAGAGCAACAAAAAGACGTTGCATGAAATTCACTTCGCACATCCCCAAAAAACGCCGTAAAGGGACAAAAGTAGTTCGACGAACGAAATGTGGCAGACGGAAATAAATGTCAAAGCGCAAGGAGCGAGAGTCAGCAACACTCATGCTAGGGAAGCGACGAACAACCACCAACATAGCCAAGCGATCAACCAACTTAGCCGCCATCGGCCCCGACCGGCCCCCATCCTCCATGGCGAAGGGATAGTAGTCATGGATCGACTGAACCGAAGGTGTGCCAAGCAAAGCAGAAGTGCGGAGGTCCGCATCAAGTTTGCCATGCTGAGCTCCCAATGCAAGGCTCCCAAGGAGTGGGAGACGAGCACCTATACGAGGAACATCGGTGTTCGTGCGAGCAACCAGTTACCTTTTCGAGTTACCTTCTCCATATTGCTCTTTTCCCTTGTTTCGCTTTTCTTCCTTATTAACGTGTTGCGCGTTTTATTCATCATGTTCATTTTTTTCTTTTTGTGAAATAAACTAGTATTGCATCGAAATTACTTTACCGGGTACCTTCGCTCGGTCGCGAATGCCCCATTCCGGTTTCACATGGTCGTATGTAAGTAAATTCTACGTCATGTTGTCCGGTAAATGTACTGTCTTGCTGACCGTTTCCGGCGACGGTTGACCCACATAGCGACTGCGCAGCCTGCACGGTTACTGCAAACGACACCCGGCTGTGCTCCCATCAGTAGCGATAACACTGTTCGTCACACGGTGGGTCCGCCTCTTCCCGCCGGCTTTGACAATATACGCGCCTCCCGCCAGGTACAACTTAAATTACACTGCAGAATACGGGGCAAAACACTGTTGCAACTTTCTTACGCGGAGTTAACGTGTTGGTCATCTTGAATTGCCATAAGGCGGCTGGTCGTGACCGTCCACACAGACGCTCGGATTTTGAATCCCGTTTGTACCTGTACTCGTCTGTCTTCTTTCACGCGACCTGACGACTTTGCTTTTCTCGTGCGCGCCTGCTTTAAAGCCCAACCGGGTATTTTCAGGCTGCCTGCCCGATGCGCATGTCGGCGCCTGGGTTAGAAGAGCGCCTGCACTCAGGCGGGCGAGAGTCACCCCGCACCACTCCCGGACTGCCGTCCCTGCAGAGCCACGACGTGAGGGGCGCATCATCTTTCGCCTTCGCCAATCCTCTTCGAACCGGACCCGCTAACGGAGGGAGCAACATGAAGGTTTCCCCCTGTGCCTATGTGGTCGGGTTGCTCGCGAAAACCCGCCTTGTTCCGTCGAACGGCGGCTCTATCGGGTGAAATCGAACGGCGGGATTTTGTGGATTGTTTACAATTTGTTTCTCCTGCAGGGCCACAAGGGTGAAAAAGTGGAGCTGCAACAGCTCAGTGGCTCCAACCCAATCCACCCCCTCTTGACAGATTACCGTAGCGGGCAGGATAACTGGTGGGCTCGCACCAGCGTTGTGCAGCGGGGGTTTGTTCTCTCTTGCATTTTCCTGAGCTTCCTATTGGCGTCTATGGTGGCGTATGAGGTGCGACGGCCACAGCTCCTGGGACGACATGCCATTTTCCAATGATTCGCTTGGGGCCGGTGAAATGGCATATGACATTGGCCCTTGTGTTTCTGCTGCAGGTGAGAGCAGTGGTTGCGGAGAGCGTAATGCGGGATAGCACGGAGCAGGACGTGAATCAGCACTCCAACGACGCCGGCTGCCACTGGACACAAATTAGACTGCCCACATCGCTTTCAGGCAGCGATGTCTCTGTGCAGGTTAATCTAAGGCAACCTTCAGCACAGTACGAGGAGGTGCAGAATTTTTCTGAGCTAGGGAAGGATTACAGCTATTGCTTTGTTGTCTTCACTCAAGGCTCCACTGCCGTGAGCGCCTCGTCTCTAGCAGACACTGCTGAACAAGGTGACCCCATCCCTATACGATCTTTCGCTTAAGCACTCACCCGTTTTTCTGCTGATGCCAGCTGACACTCTCCCTCTGTTCCCGTTTTAGCTCTGGTGAAGCCCACCAAGCAGACTGGAGTTTACATCCTGCTATTCAAGAATAAACTGAGCAGCCTCGACTCGCACGCCACCATCAACATTCACTTCGCTCGCAGGCAGAGCATGTCCGGCTTTGGAGGGTGGCTCAGCCCCGGGACTGTAGCTGAATGGGTGCGTTTGATTTGCTGTGTATCAGTGATGGAGTCATCGTTGCCACCCTTTGCTATCCAGCGCAGTGACTCACGCGACCGCGGATTGTGTCGCCCTGTGTTGGCACAGGGAGGAGTGAGGGCGAACCGTGATTCGGACGACTTGCAGTGCTGGAAGGAGTGCATCGAGTACGACAGCCAGTGCGACACCGACGCGATGGGCTCTGGCCTGCGCCGAAACATGCTTGCCCAGTACAGCTGGCAGCATCCTATCAAGGATCGAGAGTGCGACGCTATCACCACATGTGCGGACCAACGAACTGTGCGGTATGCGCCTTACTCCCCCACCCTCTCTCCCTCGTCCTGCCTCTCGCCTGCTCGCTCTCTGTCTCTCTCTCTCTC